>JAKTSS010000068.1:0-40598 GCA_030580355.1 Debaryomycetaceae sp. yHKB357 | reverse complement strand
AAAATCCATGCCCCATTCTCGAGCAATGACCAAGAGTTATCCTTGTGCGCCTGATACTGCTTGTGCTTTAAAAAGTCTGGGTTGATGCGAGCGGGGATCTCAGGAGCTACCGCACATTGCAGTGCTTCTTGTTGAGCCGACCCGAACGAAAGGAGACAAAAAGCGACAATAGCACAAGGTTCGAATAACATTGGAAAGAGTGTTACAATATATTCAGGCCAATTGAACGCACATTTGGCGTCACCTTTATACCTTGGTGCGGAATACGATAAAACAGTCGGCCTCCTTTTTCCTCGGCGGTGGCACCACCTGATGCGTGGTATGACTTCCTCTAAGCCAGATTGCGCTCCAAAGTGCAGACTGGGATAATAAAAAAAAGTCCTCATGAATGCTGCTGATCACAAACGAAGGAGCGAAGGCAGCGGCAGAGCTCAGAATTTCAGGCATTGCGATAGGTCCACATATTCCATCACGGATGTGCATTTTTCCATTTTTTTTGCCACTAAAAGATCTCAATCGGATTGTAACGCGTATGATTGACGTCGCATGCTATTGGACGTCTTGAAACTATCAAGTGTGCGTGTGAAATACCTGATTTGCTAACACCGATATGACAATAGTTGATGTGGATACAAGACGTATTGTTGTTGGATCGTAAACAATGCCTATTATTGGAGAGATGTCAAATAAAAAGCTAGAGTGCGGCACCCCCATCGCACTCGATAGCACTCACAGAATGGTCAAAGTATCGGGTGCGCTTTTGATCGCCTTCTCTATTTTCTGTGGCCTTGTTAGCGGCCGGTGCATTCAGTGTCAGGGGAAGCAAGTGATCACGTTTGCGGGCGATGTGAATTCCCAACAGGCCAATGACTTTTTCAAGAGCAGTCTCGGAGACTGCGCTACGGGCGACGACTACGACATCCTCTACGTTTCGACAAGTGGGCGCACCTGGACATGGGACCTTCGGATCTGGCGCTACTGCGGAATCGGAAAATCTTACTATGTGGACAAGGGACCCCAGTGTTTCAACGGGGTGTGCTCGACCGCAGATAAGCGCACCTTGAAGTGTAGCAAAATCGTGTATTGCTACAGCACTTGCACTCCTTGGGAATGTGGTGTGTAGGTTAGCGAGAGCTGGCGTCCGGACAAGCTTATATATGCTTCTTTATTCAGTGATCAAGATTAGAGCTAAACAGTGAGATTTGGGCGTATATTGCAGTTGAGAAGGCTCCTCTATATTTGTTGGATAAAGCGCTCTAATGTAGGCGAACACTGTGCACATTACTGTTGAAGCAATATAGAATGTGACTATATATTTCCAATCAGGCATTTATGAGTAAGGCAGATTCGTGTGTGATCAGAAGCGTCAAGGTCCAAGTAATAACTCTGGTTCAAAGCATGACATTGCTAACTACCGACCATATGCAATAGCATATATAAATACTCTTTTTTGACTTCTGGTCGCAAAATATGTTCCAACAAATGATTCAACTCAAGCAATTTATGCAGATCATTCAAGCGATCGAGATTGCATTATCGTTACTGAGACAAGAACGAGATCGCAACTTGGCTTTCAGCGAAATTGTGTTATGTGGTCCTTTTATCGATGAGACGTTAACGACGGCCAAAAATGATAAAGGCGCTGTAGCCCAAAAACGACCATGGATCGTCTTTATCGGCAGCTGCACCTGTCTTTGGCTGTGGCGCACTAGCCTCAGGATCCAAGGGTTTTGCCTGGGTTGAAGTGAGAGCGAGGAAGCTGAGCGAGAAGGTGACGAGAACTCTGGGCAACATCTAATGGAGTAATACTTGGTGCCGTAGAAAACAGTTCGAGGCACCATTTTATACCAAGAAAACATCATGTGGTGGTAATGGTTCATTACAACAGGTCAGATGATGACGGTGCTATCGTACGATACAACACAATGGTTATATTGAAAAGTTACTTGGCCGAGAGGGTATTTGTAAATGTTGAGGTATTTCGTATGCAAATTTGCATTATACAGACTCGCGCTTTGCAACACAAATGAAGTTATCGTATTGTCTTTGGCATTTTGACCGGAGAAACGAGAGAAACAGAGCATCTTGAATGGCTGCGAAAAATCGTGAAAATTGCAAAAAACAATATATTCGAATTACATCTGAGAGCGGCATGAACTCTCGAGCAAGAGATCACAACAGCGGCGAAGTGTGGGCAATTGAAATGTGAAATATCTAGAAATGTAAAACATGTAGCTATTTTAGGTATACAGGTTATGGTGACTGATAATTTGAGAGACACATTCATGGACGCAAGCCTCAATCCTGCAAATTATTGTCTGTCGGGACTGACTCACCTACGGCCACGAAAGATCCCCATTCCGGACCCCAAAAAAGACCACGGCTCGTCATATTCGACAGTAGCACCTGTTTTAGGCACTGGCACACTGGGATCTGTCTGCGCTTTCACTTGGTATCCCATGGCCAGAACGAGAGCAAGAAAGCAGAGCGAGGTAAGAAACGACAGTTTGGGAGACATTGCAACGTAGGAGATAATTGATTGACGACGGAAGCACAGCGCGGGCCACTTTTATTCAAATTATGATGGAAATTGATGACATCATGCGATCAGGTTGGGGGCTAGAAATCACAAGGTGATTTGATGAGGGGTGGTGGTATGATGCAATGCAAAGGTCATAGTGGAGGTGAAGTATAAGATGAGAAGGGCGATTCCGTTGAACAAAGTGCAAGGAGCAAAGTTGGGCAAGTAAATCATTAGATTTCACAGGCAGAAAATAGTCTTTTCTGAGATTATGCCATCTATGGTGCCGTACAGTGTAAAGAAATGAATTTGACCACAAATTATGGAATCGCTGCGAAAAAGACGTAAATTTTCACGAGGAAATACCATTAAATCGTAAAGTTACCATTCGATACTGTTTCCTGATGCAATTAAGATGAGCTCTGCCACAAATCAAGGCGGAATCCAAGAAGACTAAGCCCGAGATCAAATGAAAATCAAAAAGTTACGGCAGATGCAGGGGTTTTGAAGCCGCGGGTATACAGATGGTAGCATGTCCACCTTCCGGACACATGTGATGTGTTGACCAAATTCTGGATAAGTAGCGAAATTGCCGTAATTAGTAGTGGCATGAACACTAGGGTAAACACGACCACAAACCTGCATGTAGCCGAAACGCGGGGAAATAGATCGTGTGGGGTAAAGCCCAGCAAGTAATTTCCCGCCTTACTAAGACACGCCCACAAAATAAAACAGCAAGCGGAATTTTGCCGAGAATTTTCAAATCCCGTAAGCCCACCCGTTACACAATCGGTAGAGTGACCTTGGAATCCCGAAAGATTGCCAAGTTCCCCCGAGTGCTTGACAGACCAACTGTTCTATCGCTGGAGACTTTGCGCTTGACACAAGACGGCTTACGGGAAATTTAGCGATGAATGAACAAAATAGGTGATCGCTTCCCTGAAGGGCCCACAGCCCTGTAAACTCGCCCGTAAGCACGCACTCCACAGCCGGATCCTTGCGGCGGCCGATGGGTATATTTTTCGTATTTACTGCTGTGCGGAGAGGCGGCAAAGGGGATCCTGGCCATCCAGATTTCTAAATACGGCGCCGGAGTCTTCAAAAGCGTCCTGAAAAAAACCACCTTTTGCCCCACCAAAGCGGGGCGAAAGTATTTTTTTCCTGCTATCGCACCATGAGGCGGCTGCAAATCAGGGCGGGGGAGGGGTCACTATTTGCTCGGCCTTCCACTTCTCTCTCTCCACTATAAAACACCATGGCTCGCCCTTCCTCTCTACTCACTATCGCTTTCTCTCATCTCTTGCACTTCCCTCTCCCTCTCCCTCAATGCTGAATTCGATTCTTAACGATAAGGACTCGGCTTCCGCGGCCTCCGTCTTTGAAGATAAAGAACATAAAATCGATACCCAGGAACTCGGCCGCAACTTCAATTTTGATGCCGAGTTCCTCGAAATCGAGGAACAGGCCGCCAAGTTCCGCCAGGAGTACTCCTTTTGGCAAAAGTTGAAGAATATGGAGTTTGTCACTGACTTTAAAGACAAGTCCCACATGGTTGTCCTCCTCGCCATCTTTGCTTCCGCAGCCGGCTTGTTGTCCGGCTTGGACCAATCAATCATCAGTGGCGCCTCCATAGGAATGAAGGACGCCCTCGACTTGCTGCCCCACCAGGCTTCCTTGGTATCCAGCTTGATGCCTCTCGGCGCCATGGTCGGCTCCATCATGATGACCCCCTTGAACGAATACTTTGGCCGCAAAAAGTCTATTATAATATCCTGCCTCTGGTACACGCTCGGTGCTGGCCTCTGTGCGGGCGCTCACTCTTACGCTGAAATGTACGTTGGCCGTTTCCTCTTGGGTATTGGTGTGGGTATCGAGGGCGGCTGTGTCGGTATTTACATTTCAGAGTCGGTGCCTGCCAGAGTTAGGGGTAACATTGTGTCAATGTATCAGTTCAACATCGCCTTGGGAGAAGTATTGGGTTTTGCCGTTGCTGCCATATTTTTCGAGGTGACTGGCGGCTGGCGATACATGGTGGGCTCGTCCTTGGTGTTTTCTACCCTCTTACTCGTCGGAATGTTCTTTTTGCCCGAATCCCCTCGCTGGTTGATGCACAAGAACCGCGTGGGCGAAGCGTACAATGTCTGGACCCGCTTGAGAGACATGAAGGACGATGATAACAAATTGGAATTTTTGGAAATGCGCCAGGCTGCACAGGCGGAAACCGCTCGCAAGGCAACTCAATCAAAGACCCGTGAATGGATGGATTTGTTTACGATCCCGCGCAATCGCCGCGCCTTGGTATACTCGGTGATCATGGTCACCCTAGGCCAGTTGACAGGTGTTAACGCCGTTATGTACTATATGTCGACCTTGATGGCTAATATCGGCTTTGACGCAAAGAACTCGGTTTTCATGTCGCTCGTGGGTGGTGGCGCCTTGCTTATCGGTACGATTCCGGCAATCTTTTGGATGGACCGCTTTGGCCGCCGCGTGTGGGGTATGAACATTGTCGGCTTCTTTGTGGGTCTTGTATTGGTTGGTGTGGGCTACCGCTTGAACATTGACACCCAGCGCGACGCCGCCTTGGGCGTCTACTTTACCGGTATCATCATGTACATGGGTTTCTTTGGCGCTTACGCGTGCTTGACGTGGGTGTTGCCTGCTGAGTCCTTTGCCTTGAACACTCGCTCAGTCGGTATGACTATCTGCTCGACCATGCTCTATTTGTGGTCATTCACCGTCACGTACAATTTTACCAAAATGCAGGAGGCCTTCACTTATACCGGTTTGACGTTGGGATTCTATGGCGGAATTGCGGTACTCGGATTCGTTTACCAGCTCTTTTTCATGCCGGAAACTAAAGACAAGACGTTGGAAGAAATTGACGATATCTTCTCCAAATCTTCGTTCGAGATCGCGAGGGAAAACATGTACAATATGAAAAAGTTCTGGGGCAAGAGCGATTAAAAGCTTCCTCAATTTGCCGCTTCACTTCTTTCTGGACTTAATAACTTTGCATAGCTTTTCGTGTATTCAAGAATAAATACTTCTTTATTTTGCTGGTAAGGATTTTTGGCTCGAGACGGCGTGATTTGACCCTATTTCACTCTTTTTTGCAGATAAACAACATCCCTGGACTACTTATTGGGATTTCTGAAGGCCCCGCAACCCTAGAAACCCCGTTATATGTTGTCAAAAAAAATCGATTTCACCCAGCTTACAGTAACAAAAGATAAGCAGCAATAACTAACTCAAATCAATCTCAACTAGGACAACAGGCATGACAAGTATTCCGAGCCAAAAAAGTTCTCAAACCGCTCAATTTCGGGAGTTTCCTTGATGAAACCATTCTTACGCTCAGCCACGTACGCTACAAGCTTTTCTGCCGCAGTACGTTGATCATTGTCGAAGGGCACAACTACCAATTCCCACCAGTGTTGCCACTTCTTTACCCATGCGAGTTCACAATCGCCTGCAGTGCTCTTGATTGCCCAGATTGAGATACGCTCAAGCCTCTCTAGCGCACTAATTCCCCTCTCCTTCAAATCTGGGAAGAGGTGTTTGGTGCTTTTTGCTGCTGCCAAGGACGCTTCCTTGAGTTGAGTAGCAACTTCAGGGGACAACAAATACCCGGTGTATTCTTTTGAATCCACATTGGCCATTTTCTTCGATGGTTTAGACAAGTTGACTCCGCCTGGTCCCATACCAATGCATGAAGATGAGAGCAAGAGTAAGCACGCGACGCTGAGAATCCACATAACTAGGAAAATGTTCTGCAAAGTACCCGACGAGATTGACTGCGAACCCTGCCGTATTTATACTGACTTAAAAGTCCTACAAAGTCTTCTCGCGACCCCTCTTGCAAATCAAGTGGCCTCCCATGTTGTGAGGCGGTGCCAAATTATCGTATCAGTGTCGTAAGACGTGTCCTTATCAAGTCCAATTTGCGCTTACTTGGCGCTCCATAGCGAATGAGTAGCTTGGCAAGTCGAGTTTCAAACTGTGGTAAGAAACATGCCAAACGACAAGACCGTCGAAATGGCAACAATTTGATTAGAAACTCGGCAAAAGAACACCGCTTTTGCAGTGAAACGTTATATCATGATGTCCAAAGACACGTTGTTGTAAGAGTGATCGGCCTCATGCCGTTGAAGGACCGAAAGTTGCAAATAATAGCGATACAAAACAGCTACGGATGTAAGAGATGCGATATGAACCAGTGGTCTTTCAATGTAGTACCACGATGTGAGTTCTCTGGATGAATTCGAAGGAGAGATTTATGAAGAACCCGAGTAAGCGTCAGACGATGATTCTCAATAAATGTAACACTGCTCTCACAGAAGGTCATGCATGTTTCATCCTGTTGCGTCCTTTTGAAAACAAGTGGTCACAGCAATACTTCTATCGCAATTGAAGAATGGCAACCAGGAAGCAGAGGGAGTTCAAGTCGAAAAGTATGTGACCGAATCCGAACTGATCATAGAATGATCCAAAATAAGCAGGTTGACTGGAAAGAAATCCCTGTTGGCCAGTGTGAAAAATTGTCTCCCATGACACTTTTGTAAAGCCCTCATCATTTATTTGACGTCTTATTAGTGTTGACTTTAGTAGTCGAGGCACAATTGGGGGAGAATATGTGGTGACAACGAAGTCAAAGCGGACGAGATGCAAATGTGGGATGCAAAAGTTGGATGCAAAAGCACTCTTGTCCGAGCAGTGGTAGTGTCCTTTTGCTTCCCTTTTGGAATTCTGCAAAGAAATGATCGTGGTGTTACGCCGTCAGACACCGCAGTGATCATCTAGAGCTGATTGTCGATCGCCATACTTTTCAAGCCTAGCGACTTTCTCCTTCCGCAGCAGTCGCGGAAAGTGCGCTACTAGTAACCAGTACGATACCGCGCATACCCAGGTAGATTATCCCAGTAACATATTTGTGGTGGAAGGATAAGCAGTGGGCCCAATGCTTTGCTTGTTAAAAAAGTTGCAGCACCATGGCAGCGGACTCATTTGTTCACATCTGCATATATCAGTTGCAACAAGAACGAAGAAGGATCCCGAGTTTCCGGTTGTGTGCTGCGCAATTGCTGAATGCCAGGTCTCAATTCTCAAGCGAACCAATATGTAGATTATGCCGACCTCTCTTGAGAGTTTTGTAGTACAATTACTTGTTTGACACCTGGTCTCGGAAATTTATTTACGTCGCTAGTTAAGAAACTTTGAACCAAAATTCCATCTCCGTAATCACAACTTGAGTGACAACCGTATTGTTTAAAAAAGAGGCAATGAGTTCGCTATAAAGTAAAAAAAGTCTAGGTAAAAACCGGGACGGACCTAGTCGGTGATCGAATTGCGAAATCCTAAAAGTGTAGGCACCCTGATCCTGTTATGATGTGCACTGTGCAATATTGCAGTTTCCGTGGCACTCAACGCTTCTGTTGCACTGCACATTGAGGCCTTCGGTGGTGGCGCACAAGCCGCCAATGCAGTGGTCTTTGTGATCCCAAACAACAGCGGGTCCATTGCCACAGTAACGCCAAAGAGTGACTTTGAATTCCCAAGCGTAGCACAGAGGATTGGCGCTTTTGTCCTGACAACCTGTGCTCTGGCTGAATACGAAGTCATATTCTTTCCCGGTAGGACAGTCTCCCATACTAGTTTTAAGGAAATTAGCGGCTTCATTTTGGGTGACTGCTCTGTTGAAGATGGCGCCGGATAAACCGCGACACTGTCTGCAACTGTTATGAGGGACAGATACAGCCAAGCCCGCAAAAAGGGCAACTAATGCCAAAAAGGCCTTGACGACGTTGAGCATTGATAGATTTTGTGGATACTGCAAATCAGCAGGGTGGCAGAACACGACCTGTGTTTATATCCTGATGCTCGTTTTGCGTACTACAATTCGCCACGTTAATCAGCTCGTATTCTATTGTCATTCATTGCCAAAAGAATTGCAAGAAATTGTAGCTGGGACGCTGATAAAGGATTTAAGCGAGGCACAGCTCCGGTGGTCGGTGGCCGCTTCTGCTCCATGGGGAGATTTGGATTTCATGTCCAAGAACTCTTGCTACATTAAAGGATCAAGATTCGTGCTCCGTCCGGCAACAGTAGCAAGCGGTATACGTAGCGGTGAGTCGGGGCCTATTGAGCTTAGAACTATACGCAGGAAATCAGTTGCACAGGGATGCCGAGCACAAAAAATATTTTGAAAAGAAATGTTCTGCAGTAAATCAGACGTTTGTTGGCAGTTGAACGAAGTTTTATTTCGCACTACAACATAATTATTGTGATATGAAGAAAAAGGGACTGTCAGTCTCATTGCGTGCAGGGCGCTAGAGTGGTGCGTTCAATAGACGTCCGCCGCGTGTTGCGGGGCAACCGATAGATATACTGCATAGCGCGAAGTGAATTGGCAGAGAATAGATGGAATAGACACAATACGCAGAATGGATGGTGCTTTACCGACGTCCGATCAACTGCTATGATAAGTCCTACTGGCCCTGTGCGTGTTCTCGGCAATGCGCGATAGCTGTTCTGTCTCTGCACCTCCTATTGTTTCCTACGGTGAGATAGCCCCGGTGAAGTCTTTATGACTGGCCGGTCGGTGCCATATAAACGACTAACTCGACACTGTTCGAAGGCTTCCCTGTAGACTGGAACTGACGAAACACTACAACTCGTATTCATCAGTATCTTTAATATCTTCAATCCCAATAAAGTTGCCATCTCTGCCTCTTATTAACCTAGCCCTGGTCAGTTTCTTACGGTCAAGCCGGTCCAAGATCGGCTCTTCTTCGTGGGTGCAAAAAATGCAGTGAGAAATTTCGTACTACTGAAAGCTCGAGGCCAGAGCCTTATGGTTCTTTGGTGTATGCCTTAAATTGGTGAAAATATCCCACCGGACGGGTACTAGCGACACGTTTCTTCACATCTCCATAGAGAATGTGCTCCAGTGTAGCCTGACCTACGAAAATTGTATTGATAGGGGCACCCTTCGCTACCGTTCAACGCTTACTTTTGAGCTCGACTAGAGTCCCTCGTCCGACAAGATTATTTGAAATAATTGCTCGGCGTCATCAATGTCCAATGTGCACATCAGGCGGTGCCGGTATTTCGAGCTGAAGTACTTTTCAAACCGCTGAATCTCTGGGGTTTCCTTGATGAATCCATTTTTCCGTTCCGCGACGTATGCGACGAGTTTCTCGGCAGCGGTTCGTTCATCATTGTCAAAGGGCGCAACTATTGACTCCCACCAATCTTGCCACTTTTTCACCCATAAGAGCTGACAATCAGTGACAAACTCCTTCAATGCCCAAATTGAAAATCGCTCTAGTCTTTCGAGTGCCTCTATTCCCCTTTCCTCTAGATCCGGGTAAATCCCCTCAGTAAGTTTTGCGATTCTTAGAGACGATTCTTTGAGCTGAATTGCAAATTGTGGAGGCAATTCACGTCCCTTATATTCCTCAGATTCTCGCACCGCTCTTGAGCGCAATCTGCTCCTTACGCCACCAAGTGTCATAGCGGCGCATATGGAGACCATCAAGAATAATGCTGTGGAATGTCGAATCCACATATCGTGACTGATTTACAGCGATGCTGTCTACTACGTTGGATGCGGAGACTGACTTACTTATATGCTCCCATCACCTGATTTCTTTTGACACAATGTGTTCCATCATTCAATACGTGTTGCAAGAAAACGACATTGATTCAATCGGTAGCGTGTTCTGTTCTTTTTTTGCGAAAGAGTTAAAAGCCACTTTATGTGCGATAAATTTGAGGTTTCAGGTGTGTTATTGGTGAAAAAACAGAAAGTTTTGGCGGTATCTAAAAGGGTGTGGCACCCTGGTGGCTCTCTAACAGCCGGGCGGCACCATCCCGGCAGCGCCTCCTTCTATTAGTAAGTCTCGTCAGTGGGGCATAATACAGGGCATTCCATCGCGTATATAAACCCCAATCCTCACTTGCGGCGGTTGGGGCTCTTGAGCTTTGTTAGATGTAGTATACGGATTATGTTGAATCTATGGACGGTACGGCCCGTTGCCGAGCCTAAGAGTATCACTCTTCACGGCTTTCACTAATTTACTTTCAACAGTAAGCCCGCGTTCACCCAGTCAATCACCTCCATAAAAAAGTCGTGACCGATTCATTGACAATACAATTCCAGCAATTGGGTTGCAGAATTGTTCTGACGCAGAGGGCAAGAATGCAATCCATTTTTCGCAGCCATTTTTTCATGAAAAATCCGTTCAAGTTCCTTGAAACATACGACGCATGAAGCGCGTGGCGAATTGGCTTTCAACGAGGCATGGGGCAGCTCTAGTCACTGGTTCGGAAAAAGAATTCATTTTCCAATTATGAAACACTGTAATAGCGATATCTTGTTTACACGACTACCGGTGTAAAACACTGGCAATTAGCCACCAAGAGCCTCGATAGCGTCACTCACTGTGAGTCGCGAGGTTCCCTACCCTGATATCAAATCACTCAGACATCTCAGTCGAGATGAAGCTGCTATTAATTCGGCTACAAAGAAGGCCTGTCACTACTCAGTTATCTCGCATCGGATATCCTCTGGCCACGAACATTGCAAGCACGCAGCATTATAAATTCGTGGGAGAGTCCGGGTAATTTGTTCGACGAGTATTTGAAAGAATTTTTTTTGCTTACAACGGCACATCAACATCATCCAACGATAAATAAATTTCTTAATTTCAAACTACGTAGACATGGCAGTGATTGCCACGCTTCACAACAGCTGTAGCAATGAAAGGGATTTATCACCACGTGCATTCCATTGCTAGGTGTAAATGGTAAACGAGTCCCGCAAATTGAAACCCAAATGCGTCTGCAGAAGAAATGATACGTTCATACAGTGAGCAGCCTCAGTGTATTATTATCTTTTGATGATGCCTTACAATATTTGTTAGCATACGATGGTGTTGTTCTAAAGGTGTTACTCCCGTAAGAAATTTTCCACGAGCATGCCAGCGTGTTCCATATTGGGATGTACACCGCCTCGCATCGCGCACTTCACCATATACGGACAGTTGTTGCACAGCGACCCGTCTGTAGTTCCTATGGGGGATCGTTCGCCATTCCAGAGCAGAGTCGCATCCTTGAGCGCCGCATCGAGTTCCAGCTCGGAATATCTGTACTCGTTCACTTGTATGGTTTCGCGAGACCTGGTATTGACATACTCTACGCTGGTCTTGTCTCCTGACATTCCTGAGAACAACGCATACATTTGGTATGAGCGTGCCGCAAAGTATCGGAGCGTGGGTGGGTATTTCCATACCCCTAGCAAAACTTTATCCAAAATCTGCAGGTACGGGAACCCTTCACTGGCTTCGAGCTCCTTGAGAGCAGGGTGCATAGAGTTCTCATCTTCGCCGTGTAACCATCCGCCAAAATCGTACTCTTGAGGATCCCATTCTCGCATAAAAGTGTCATACGGGGCAAAGCCAATTTCGTGGCCGTTCTTTAAGGCCACAAAATCGTGGTAGAAAAGGTAATGGTTCTGACGTAGACAGCGGAGAACTTGGCGAATGTTGATGGGAGCATCCACATCTAGTCCACGTTGCCTGGCGTTTTCCAATAAACTGTAGTAGCCGAAATTGTGAGCTCCAATTGACAGAAGAGTCTCGAAGAACTTGCGATAGTAGAAAGTTTGAAGCTTCGCGCCATCGAGCACAGGCTGCATCAGCGGAATGAAGTTGACACGACGAGTCTTCAAGTCATTGAAACCTATTGAAACGTGTTTCCTGACTGATCCGTGGTTTGCCATCTTGAAAAAATCCGTCAAGTTTGTGACTTGCTTGTCAGCGATGATACGTGAAGACGCTTGGCTCGTCACGCGCTGAGAATCCTCGATAAAGTCCCGCACATGACCACTTCTGGAGCCGTAAATTTCCACATGATCGATAATACCACTCACTAAAACAGCGTCTCGCGACCGCACATTCGGTGCGGACGCTGCGACCGATCTCGATGCCAAAACATCTCTGTCGCGGATCCATTTTTTGTGAGTCAAATCGATGAAGGAATGAACCAATATTTCTCGAGCCTCGCCATTGTTAAACAAGTCAAATAATCTCGATATAATCTGGCTACTCCATTCTTTTGCCATCGCACTTTCTTTGGAATTCCCACTGCTTAGCAGTTCATAATATTCTAATTGCTCCCTGTTCATACCGGCCGTTATATGTTTGTCGGCATCCTCAAAGATGATATTTAGAGCCTTGTCTAGTCCCTTCACCTCTTGTTCAGGATGTAGCGCGAGTTCCACTGCATTGTGGTAAGAAGTGCCCAGTTTCATAGCGGTAGTTTCTAGAGTTCGAATCAGACCGGAGAAGATGTTGTAAAAGTCGCGTAGCTCGCACCAGCTCTTGGTCAAGAGACGCGTCACCGAAAGCCGCGGCGTTTCGATATAGGACTTGTCATCGTTCACGGTCAGAAAGAATGCAAAGGGACTGATTCCCGTGGGGTTGTGAAGAGGTAATTTTTTTGCAGGATCAAGCAGCCAATGGCGATAGATACTTTGCAATTGCGCGTTTGGAAGTGTAGAGTAAGAGTGGGCATCCGAGGATGACCTGTTTCCCCGAGGACGAACAAATTTTTTCAAAATTGTTAAGACCTGAGCGTGCTCATCTATTGCATGAGACTCAGTATGCTCTGTATCAATTTCAGTAACTGCGGGTGTGATATCGTCATGTGAGATCGAGGATGGGGTTGGAGATGAAGACTCTTTGGCGAGTACGACGCGCGTGTTGACTCTCCTGTGTAACCCGATTGATCGGAGGAGTTGTGATGGAGGTCTTGAGAAGCGGGGATACATGTGACCTCTAGGGAAGCATACTGAGTGACCGACACGATCAGCTTTAATGTACAATAATGGTCTTCGAGAAGGTTTTCAAGAGGTTTCAGATCGTTAGAGCGCGAAAAAAATATGTTTCATCCAAGTCGCAGGCTGTTGGCCTATTCCAATTGTAAGACAGTTTGTAGAGCAAGCGTCCCAATCTAGAGACTCTTAAAGCATGCTATTGACTACTTGCAAGAGCTATAAAAAGGTATTGGTCGTTTACGAATGGTCTATAAGAATTCAACGAGGGATCACGTAAACCTCCAAGCATTTCTTATAAGATGCCGCGCTTGAGATTGAGCGATTCCCGTTTTTTCCGGCTCCAGCCTAGTTTGGATCGGGAGCTTGCAAGAGGCGAGTCGACAGCAGATACCGGATCTGGCTTGTCGGCAGTCGCACCGGGCTTGCGGCCCAAATCGGTATTGTTGTAGCCTATCTGGGAGAATCCGTTGGAGTAGTATTCAAAATCTTCGGAAGGCGTCACTGCAGACATAAAGGGTGAGTCGAGTGCAAGTTTGCTTCCGGCAGACGTAGTGTCGAGCGTCAAACACGTTTCGCGAATATCGGACCTGTCAGAGACTATTCGCGTGTCAGGAACACTAAAAGATCGTAGTTGCGAGGGAGGATTGTTGAAGAAACTCATTTCGGGTAGACGGGGTTGATGTTGGTTCAGTGTTGGTTCTATGGTCACGTTTGCCAGGCTCAGATCCGGGGTTAGATCTGAGGTTTGGTTTGGGACCGGATTTGAATTCAGATTAGAATTTGAGTGTGGGGTGCCGGCCAGGTCCGAGTTAGCCTCTACAGTCAGATTCTGACTCTGATTCTGCATCTGCTGGTATTGCGTTTCGAGCCCATTCTGGAGCGGGTTGCAAAAGTGGAACTCTGCAAAACGGGTATCCTGATCAGCATGTCCGGCACTGGTAGATGGGGTAGACAGGGGTAATCCCCAAGTTTTTTGCAGAAATGAGTTGCCCAGCTGCGGCGTCTGGTAGCCACCGACGCGATTCACAAAGGGAGTTGATGTATAGTCCTGGATGCTGTGCAAAGAGTCGGAACTAATACTCCCGGAGCCCGAATGGTGCAACAGACTACAACTATTGATACTGTTGGAATGCGGTCGGACCCCCGGGATATTGCCCACATGCAACCAGCTAGTGCTGGCACTGTTGGTAGAGTTGTTACGGGTTAGCGACTGCTTGCGAAGACTGAGTGAAGAGGATCGGGAGCGTGAATGGAACAAGTCCTGGTTGATAAGCGCCGGGTTATTGGCCTTGCAATTGTTGATATTGATTTCGTTCAAAGACAAGTTGGAAATAGAGGCATGGTGTCTCTTGGCATTGTTGCTCCCATGGGAAGAAGAAGTTATGGTAACTCCATTGGCAGAGGAGATCACGTCTACAGACGTGGAGTCCGGTAAGCAGCGTGAGCTAAAACTGGACAGGTCCGAGTCTTTGCGGGGTCCGGCCCTTGCCAAAGGGTACTCAACAGAATTAGGATTGCAGGAAGCACACAAGTCCAAGAGCCGTTTACGCACTAGCTGTGAGAACACCGGTTGGAGCAGTGGGTCGAGCAAGTACTCCTTGGTGATGATGCTTTGGAAATCGAATTGCGGGATCTTGCATGCATCAGGGTTGGAAGATCCGCAAGAGAAGGCATTGATCATGGTGGAGATCGTCTCTGAAGCAATTTTGCCCACGAGACCGCTGGGAGGAATCGAGCCCAGAAACGGAGTGTTGGTAGGTATCGACTGGATCTGCTGGTAATTGTTGACGAGCAATTCATCGAAACGCGGCGTGAAGAAGACGGTATAGGTCTTGATAGATTTGCTGCTGCCGCCACCGGCACCGCCACTAGCGCCTAGAGCAGTCGCAGCAGCGCCCTGGATCTGAGGCTCATCAATGTCAGTGAGGATATCGTCGTCGTCGCCGTCCAATGCAGATCTTGGGATGCAATTCTGCAGGGCGACGGACAAGTAGGACAGGGAATTGATGGCGTTTCTGGGGTAATTGAACGCGTTGGCGGGTGCAGCGGTTGGGGTCGACAAGGTTTGTTCGATAGGGGTTTGAGGAGAGGACGAGTGCAAGCTGCCGACGACTCTATTGAGCTTGAGGGAGAGATTATGTTTGTTAGTCATTGGAGTGAGAATCGCTGTTCGGTTCGTGTGTAAACGCGTTGAAAGATACAGGGTGCTTATAAACCCGAGGCGAAAAAACTCAAGGAAGGTGGGATATAAGGGAGCAGTAGGGATAGGATGCTAAAGTATGAGAAGATATAAATAGGAGGCACGATACCGGTTAGGAAAGAGTGGCTGAAAAGACAATGTTGTCAATAGAGACGTTGAAAAATGACAAGAAAGCGGGCGCAATAGCGAGCTAAATAAAAAAAATTAAGAAAATGAGACGCGTCGGAGTGTATAGAGAAATAAAGAAACAATGCATGAAAAGTCGGCCGCAGCTGCTTCAAAGACTGCATTAAAGGCGGGGCGAGTAAATGCCGTACAAGTCGGAAAAATAGGCCACTTTGCGCGTATTTTCTCAAATTGTTCAAGCATCTTCGTGTCGCACACAATCGCATATGGCAGCAATACGCAGTTCTAGAGCAAACTATAGCCTTGCGGTTTTATTTTGTATTCCTATTTGGGATAAATTCCGCACTTAGCGATGTGGGCAATTTTCGTTGGGACGCATTGAGGGGTTAATGTCGCTTCCTGTATGTGTACCCCCTCTTTTTCTCCAGCCACCATATCATCGCCATGAGCTCACCCTCAAGGAACCAATCTTCTTCCCTGATCTCAACGTCCTACATTCTGTTTCAAATTCGCTTTTTTATCTGCACACTATGAAACTAACGAGTTCAGTGGCCCGCGTTTGTGTGCAACCCTCTCGCCGAAGTGGTGGGCTAGATAAAACACGCCTGAAACTCACTCCTTACTGCGTGACCGATGTTATACAACGCGGCGGCCACGGACCCAATTTTTCGCGCTCGGCGCCGCTTGCTAGTACCACACACACCAGCCCACGCCTCGTAGCCGGACTTATTTCCCGGGTATATCACACCTAAAAATTGTTGTGTCAAACATCACATGTCATCTACACGGCTCTGTGTTTTGGTGCCTGCAGCGCACAATCAGGGCCAGGGTCTAGATGCATTTGCAGATTCGAATTTTACGCTACCTCAAAATACGAGGCATATCGTTTCAAGTGGCTCGATTCGGCCAGATCAATGTTTACATGGCGTGAAGACGCGTTCGATAAACACAATTCGACTATCGCACCCTCAATTGAGTTAATATTACGCACCTAATGTCTATTTATGGTAACAAGTAATACTAGCATTTGTGGTACAGATACCACATATCGCTTCACATTGACCAGTAAGGGTTTGGCGATTTAGTCCTATTCAAAACTGAACAAGAATATCTGGTTACCAGATATGATACGATGAGAACAGTCACGCACACTGGCGTCATGGATCTTAAAAGGTATGTAGTTGTGATGTGCCTGTGAGGAATCAATTTGACAACAGTACCAAAGATCTATTAGTCTACTAAGAGGCCAAATCCACAGTTTACAAGAGAGACTAGCGGTGTTGCGGAATTGTGGCAAGGATCTATTCCACAACAGCGCAGCCCTGATGATGTATCACGCGGAATATCTCTCTTGAGAAATTGTCGGCACATGCGTTTATCAACCTATCTACTCATAGCTAAAGGGAATTCGTGATGGAAATTTACTTTGTCGAGTCTAGATCGGATCACTTGGAGATAACCGTTTCCCCACACATTAAACGATCTTGTCTTCGTGTGACCACGTGGGGTCTCGAAACTTCTCGAAACGTTCTGATCCTGACGGGTATGTTTGGTCTCACAGGATATTTCAGACTGAATAAGCTGTTACACTTTTCATGTCAAGCAGGAGTAGTTGTTATACGTGACCTTTCTCAATGTGCAGCTTTAGCCTATAATGGTGCCTCCTCTGAACATAACGGTGCATTTGCCATAAAAGCCACACAGCTCCTCCTGGCCCTAGCCTGTATCGGCTGGGCTCGCTTCTTTGCGCTGCGTGTCGATCCATGAGACAATGACAGATGTGTGTGTAATCCCTCGGCACACTAAAGTGGCTCAGAGGGTATTTGTAAACGCATCCTACGCGAATATGCTGTGTTCACCAGGAACTTGAATCTGCCTCTCTCATATGCCTTAGCCTCTTGCGAATCGCGCAGAATAACCAGCCTTAGTCCCTTGCGTGACGCACAGAACCATCGGCCTTTCTAGGCAGGACCATCCGACTTGAGGCGGCGCGTTCCTCAAAGGCTATGCCCTCCTTGCATCTTAGTGATACACCATGTGTGCACGCGAATTACACAAATTTCGATGGTGTAAGCCGTGCGTTTGGGAACGACATTAACGTAAGGGCTAATGTGAAATGAAAATGATTTCGAGTTGTAACTTTCGGCGCGGGTGACGCTAGACACATCAGTGAGCCTTCTTTTCTTGAGATATAGTCGGATCATTTCGTTTGACTGACGAAATTGAACAAAATCGTAGAGCCAGCCCCCTCCCACAATATCTAGCAGCAATTAGCCAGCTTTTGTTTTCATATCAATGATCGTACATCTCGAGAATTCAGACTTTCCCAGGCTCACCGAAACATAGAAGCCGGAGCGTAGTGAGATTTGGATCGAATCAGCGACATCTCATCACTCTTGTGACCCACAGGGTTCCCGGTGTCACGCTTCGGTTTCTCTTGGGTCTATCGTTAGTCACTCAGATCAACACTCACCTCTTTTTCAGCCTCAACCATCATCGAATTGAGCACATTGGTGTTTTCAAACGTTGCTTTCGGCGCCATCAACCTCCAAATCCTCATCATCAACAGTGGTTTCTTCGACATGGTCATTCTCAATTTCGGGGTCGTCGCCATCATGCACCTCATCGTCAGCATTCACTTCAGCTCTAACATTTGCATCAACATCATGTACCACGCCTCCAATAGCTTTGCCAATAGCAACCGGATCACCAGCATTGCTGCTTTCACCGTTATGATTACTATCTTTATCACCAGCGCTTTCTCTCTCATCACCAGCGCGATCACCTTCTTCAATCTCCATATCCTCATTACCATCGGGCAACTGCCTCTCGCGATACTCAACATACTGATCCAAATCATCGTTCAAAAGCAGAACGGGATACTGGAAATTGTACGGCAAAAGCTCTATCAAGTATGGCGGGGGAACCGGCTGCGTCGACACGGTCTCGGACTCTGCAGCTTTCAGAATCGTGCCGAGCGAATTGCTCTCTGTGGCATCTTCGAGTTTTTCTACCGCTTCAATTGTAGGCACAAGGTAGTCGTTATCGTTCATGTGCTGTACGCGATACCTAAACTCTGCCGTCGGATCTGCATTTTGATCGTCATTGTCTGGGTTCATGCTAGGATGAAATTTTGCATTCTTTTGAAACGCGAGGAACTCATTAATGAGACAAGTATTGGCAAACTTCATATCCTGACCGAGCTTCAAATCTTTCTCGATCAAGTAATTGATCCATCGCAATTTATCGTTCAGGGTGATCTCGTCACGGTCTTGTTCCGGCGCGGGCTCGCCAAGAAAGTCACCACCATTTTCAGCCACAGAGCCTGCGCGATGGAGCATTGAATTGTAATACTGCTGCTTTTCCTGGTACTTGCGTTTGCGCCGCTCGAGATCGGTGGAGCCATCGTCCAAATCCAATCTGCGTTTTTCGATCAAGTTTTTGATGAGAGATTGCGGAAGTTCGTTTAGCTGCTGGGAAACGCGGTATGTATCGCTGTAGCCCATCCAATCGACAAACGAGTCTAGAGAGCGAGTGTTGTAGGCGGAGACGGGATGGGCCCTTGTGTTCTCGTAGATGGGGTCGACGTCCTGGTTGAAGGTGATTTCGGGTTTGATGTCGCCGGTGAGTAGTAGGGCCAGCATGATATCCTGGACCTGAAGAGTGGATGCGGAGAGGGTGCGATGCTGAGCGCACTTCAAACAGGTCTGAACAAGGCGATTGAAGTGGTAGATATATATATCGGTGACAGCATGGAGAACAGAGGGAGAGCACTTATCGTAGCCACTGGCCTTGATGATCTGACATATGGACACACGCAAGAGCCGAAAGTGGAAGGCTTCATCCATGTTTTGGTCCGGGCATGGAATTTCAGGACCGGAAATTTTGTTTGGTGAAATCCAGGTGCTGCAGACAATACAATCATACTACATTAGGCACTACACTGGGTAACATTAGCCAATCGAGGGGCACACGCCAGTGAGGCGCACACTAGGCAGTTTAAGCAATGTACACTCGAGAACTACAAGCCCTGCTGTAATCTCTCGCCGATCTTTTTCGAGGCAAAGGAAAGAGCACCGAATATGCTCTTTTCATTAAGCTGGAGGGGCATGTCCATTTCGGCACGGGGAGCGGTGGTGACGCGGCTGACGACCACGTCTGCGTCTATTTCCAAGAGTATACCGTCGTCAATGGTTTCGTCGATGGCCAAGGCAACAAGATCAAAGTTCTTCAAAAGGGTCAGCTTGTCGACCACGCCGTGCAACAAGGTGCTGATTGCCGACTGGATGGTGACGACGGCGGAGTAAATGAGCGATTCGTTTTCGGCGACCTGGGCCACGAGGGCAAACACTATGTCGTTGACCTGCTTGTAGGTGACCAAATGGTTATCGTATAACAAAATGTCCTGGTTCTGTCTGTATATTTTGGGGAACACGGTCTTTTCAAAGGCGAGCTGCTGCTTCAACGTAGGATAGTGGCCCTCGGGCGCGGCGGCACTCAGCGCCGGAGCGTCCGTGTGCTGCTGGTAGTACTTCGCGTACACGCGCGACCCTTCGTTGTCCAAGATCAACGCCGCCGTGATGGTGTATAGCGATAAGTTAGACGTCATCAATGGCTGGTCTGTGCTCAACACAGTCGACCTGGTGGACCAGAAAGTTGCGTTGCGTGTCGCTAGGGTCTGGCGCCTCACGTGAATGAATCTTTTTTCGGGTGGCATGTGCAGGATGGGTTGGCCATCAACTTTTGGCTGCAAATTACTGCACGGACTTACCGATCATTCCTTTACCGATCACTACTTCACCAATACTTTACTTTACCAATTCTTTACATTGCCGATCTTTACTTCATAAAATGCTGGCTCACTTGATCAGTTCCGAGTCCCGACACCCCTGCCTTCTGTTTTGAAAATACTCTATTAATAGCACGGGTCCCTACCACGAGAGGGCCCGCTTCACGAAAATACTAATCGTCTCGTGGATCGTGCGGTGCACCGTGTTGGCGCGGTAAAACTCGTCCCCAAAGTCAATATCTAGCCGCGACCACCCCATCATGAAGTTGAACACTAGCGTCGCCATCAACACTACCGCAACCACTATCGGGCCAATCACATTGTCCAAATGCTGCCCCGACCGCTCCATGATGATTGTGCGTCGCTGCTCAAACACGTGGTACGCCCACACCCCGGTGAACAACGTCACTAGAAAGTACAGGCACGCCACAAGGTCGGATACCGCGCTGAAATTGGAGTGCTTGCTCGACGAGTAGATGGAGAAGGTGAGCGACGCGAACAAGGTCGTCACATGAAGCCACCGGAGGTACGTCCGCTCATTGGCTAGCCATACCTTGGGCTCCACCTTGAGGGGGCCAGCGTTCTTTATCCACGCTGTCGGCTTCACCACGCCCTCTGGCAACTCGACCTCCTCGTCTTCCAGCTGTGCGTCCATCAACTTTGAGATACCTGTTCCAATCTTTATGAAACGCGCAATGGCATTGGGCGGTGTGCCAAACTCTTGCTCGTCGTCATCGTCAGAGTCCGTTATCTCGCCCTGCACCCACGGAACGGGCGGCGTGGTGCTGGGCACTATTGAATTGCCCTCCTCTGCGACTTCGGGGATCAGGGGCGGGTTCTGGCTCTCCCGCGTTCCCTGTTCAAGCAACACCGACCCTGAGAACGATACCAGCCTCGGCTGGAAGGTTGCAGAACTCTGTTTGACCATGCTCTTGAACTTGTTCAAGTTGTCCTCGTTGCTGATTTTGGCGGGTGTAGGGCCTAGGGCAAGCGGCTGCGCACTGTTCCCCTTGGGCTCCGGGTACTGCCAGCCACTGTCCAACTCATTGAACCAGAGCGGCACATTGTCCAAGTGGTCGTCCTCGACAAACAAGGACGCTACACCGTGAATATACTTTGAAAAGTGCGGGATCTCCTTCACCAAGTTGGACTCGATAAGGTCCTGGATCCAGCCAATGGTCTTGAACTTTTTCGCAGCCGAGTTCTTCACCTTGATTTCCATGGTCGAGAATGGGAACTTTGAATACTCGCCCTTGCGCAAAAACTGCAACGGGTTAGCAGTGTTGGCATCGATATCGGTCCGGTGCCAGTTTGCCGGGTCGCGAATCGGCAACCGCGGATCGAACGAGTCCTCGCGGATAAAGGAAATGTCCGAATCGATCACCACGCGCACCGTATTGTCGCCGGGGATCTGAAAAGCGGTGCGCTTGTACATGGTGCGCATCACCGGCTGCAAGTTCATCTCCTTGATGAGGTCCAAAATGCGCTCTAGCGACGCCGGGTCGTTGATTTTGCGCAATTTCGGGGCAATTTCATGCTTGATGATGAACCCGCTCGCATACCGCTGCTTCAACAAGACCTTTTCGTCGAGGGTGAAGTTTGAGTTTGCGTCAAATTGCTTTTTTTCGAGGGTGATTTTGGGTTTATTCGACAATTTGCTGATCCATTTCACGCGCAACGTGCACGATTGCGATACCTTGTGGAGCTTGTTATTATACAAATCGAATTGATTGTTGTCAAGGTACAAGCAATTGATAGTCTGGTTGTTGGCACGTGCCGGTGCCAGTTCGTCGTCGTCCTCATCGTCATCGTCGTCTTCGTCGATCCGGCTATCTTTGCGGTGGCTCTGGCCGTCCGAGTATATGAGAACGGGCAAGTGGCGCAATATGGTGGTTTTCACTTCCATCAAGTTGTCAGGATGCACCCAGAACTTGAAGCTCTGGAAATCTGTGGGGGATACCAGGACAGATCCGCTGGCAGATTTGCCGAGCGAAGAAAGCTTGGAGTGGGAAACGTCTACGGTATAGTTCTCGCGCAAGAATTGGAATAGGGCGCCGATCTTGTACAAGAGCGGGCTATAGTCCTCGGAATGGAATGGCAAGTTGCGGAGCCGCACATTGAGCAAGGGCTGGACAGAGTACTGGGGATGGAGACGGTCGTGTTTGCGAACGATTTTCGTGAAGCCGGTATAGTTCAAGCGCTGGAAATGCTCCAATTCCCGCGCCACGGACAAGAGATTGTCTAGTTGTGCGGAGAAGGCATTGGGTTCGAAAGAGGGAGAAACCAGTTCGGCTTGCTTCTGCAAATAGTCCAATTTTTCGTTCAATTGGTCAAACTGAGAGTGCTGAAACGAATAGACCTTTTCCAACTCCGAGTCCAAGGCGGTGACAAAGTTCTGTTCGTCCTTGTCGGACCAGTTATCGCGGAGAATCACCCCCTCCTTCAAGAGTTTCTTGAGGTGGTTATAGTTGATGCACTGATCCTTCCACGGCGCAAAGGCCTCGTGCTCCAACTGGTACGAGAATAGCATGCGTGTAGGGGTCTCATCGCGGCTGGTGTCCTCTACCGAGTCCAAGGGATCCATAGACATTCGGGCTCGATTGGGGCGAGAATTGTTATTGTCTCGGTGTTTGAAAACGGAGATTTCCAGATGACAAAAGAGGTACACGTGGGTTGGCAGGTTTGCTCTGTAAAAATAAAACGTACATGCAGGTAAGATGCTTATCGGGGGTTTGCCTGTGTATAATGTGTCCTGCACATTGTGCAGAGCCTCCCGTCCTTGTGGCTAAAGGATGCAATGGCTCGATCGACACTGACCATGGAAAATCCTATCTTGTACACAAATAATTGGTCGCCGCAACCGCTACGACTACCGTACACTGGTCATGATGATAACACGTCCCGCGCTGAATCTAACGATAAGGCAAACTCACCAACGGTCCTATCTCGCATGTTCACCACTCCTTATTTCTACATCGCCATGATTCTCCGCTGGCTCTTCCCCAGTCCTCTGCATGGATTGGCAGACTCTGCAAACGATTTCCCTCATTCAAACGCCAAGCATGATTCGCAACCTAGCTCTTTAGCCCGCAATATAACAAATGATTACGACTTTATCGCAAAGTATAAATCAAAACTGATCCTACCGCCCTCAATCTCTTCAATCCCTCAGGCCCCAGCACACCCAAATGCTAGTCTTGCTCCTGGTTCTACTTTGCTTCGTCAACTCGCTCAAAGATTCGTCTCTTCTGAAAATCACTCCTCAAATTCAGTTCCCACGCACCTGAATGGTCTCCCGCAAAAGTCACAATACTCTCAAAGCCTGTCTCTACCACTGTCCGATGTGCGTAATCCCAGCCTTCCACTCGACCGTTCACAGTCTTTATTCCCACCATCACACACCACTCCTTACGGAACGAGACTCTTGGGTTCATCCCTATCTCCTGAAACGTACATCCCCGATACTTCCCCAATGGCCTTGATCAAACCAACAAGAAACGCTACATACTCTCCCATATTGGAAGATAGTGAAGAAGAAGGTATTGACGAGGACATCTCCCTCTTTATCAATATGGAGAAAATCCTCGACCCAAACTATGCTCTGCCAGAACCACCGTCATCCGCATACGCACAGTCCATTCTCGACTTTTATCTGCATCGTCCTGCTCCGGTAGTTTCCGCTGTGGACTCTTTCATCTCCTCATTCCAGTACGACCGCTTCTCCGACAAGTATCACCAGGACCGCCGGAAAATTCAACAACAGATGGCGGAGTCTCGCGAATCCACCGTCAAGATTGTGCCCCTCTCCAATAACCAGGAAACTCGCGTGCACAATGCGTGGCGGTCGGCACCGGGCCTGCACCTTGTATCCCGCTTCAATATCGATATCACCGCGGACGATCTTCGCACCCTCCGCCCAGGATGCTGGTTGAACGATAATGTTATTGACTTTTACCTCAACCTTGTGATGGAGCAGTCTGGCTCCTCCTGCTACGCTTGGACGACCCACTTTTACACTACTCTCGCCGCCAAGGGGTACCTGGGCGTGTCCCGCTGGGCAAAGCGCCGCAAGCTAGACGCCTTTGCGTTCGACACCATTTTTGTACCCATAAACATCCACAACACCCACTGGGCAGTGGCAATCATCAGCAATAAACGCAAGCGCCTAGACTATATCGATTCGTTGCGCGGCCTGGGCAACATGGACGCTCTAGTGCTTTTGCAGGACTATATGGAAGAAGAGCTGAAACGCTTGGACAACAAGACGGCTTTGCCCGCCACTTACACCCTCAGCAGTAATACAAAGGGCCCGCAGCAAAAGAACGGCTATGACTGCGGCGTGTTCACCTGTACCGCCGTCAAATTTCTGGCCTTGGGCTTGCCCTTGCGCTACTCTCAAAGCGACATGCCCGCTATACGCGCTAGAATGGCGTACGAGATCTTGACACAAAAGTTGTTGCCGTGATCAATCTCCTGGTAATGACTACTCTTGGCGTTCCATGAAATCTTTTGCAAGATCGTCTCAGGAATGATTATCTTTCAGTGTTGAACGCTCCCTCAGTCACACCTCAAGCTTTTGATTGAAAATTGCTCAATGCGATAACCTGTCAGAGAGTCAGAGTCAATGATTCATGTTCACGATATTGCATTAGCTTTATAATGAGAAACCGACGAAACGAGGGCGGCTTGCATCGTTTTTACTCATACAAATCCGTCTGGAAGAGTAGTTTTCTCTACGAGTCAACAGCCACTAGTTCTTGAATGGGTATATGTGCTTTCAGAAACGCGACAGGATGGCGTAGCTTGTCACATCTCCTTCCCCTGCTTGAATACAATCGACACAACCTCTAGCTGCTTCGAGATGTGGTGATTTTTCGGGATTATGTGTCTTCCTCTGATTAGGTTTACTCACCGCAACTTTTCTTCTTCAAAGCGGAACATCCACGACAACAACATGATTGATAGTCTAATTGCACACTGCATCAGACGATCTGGGTAATGACTCTGATGTCTAACACTAATGGTCGCTTAAGTCTTCATCACAACTGTCAAAGTCTTTGGAGTAAGTGAACGTCCTTTTCATCAGTAGTTACTGCGTAGGCAGCTCAGCTCCGTGTCTGTGATCCCACATTATGTGTAGAAATGGATGGTTTATCAGTGCTATTGCAATCATCCAAACTTAAATTTACTACAACGCTCTTTAAAAGCCACAAAAATCTTAACCCTGGTACAAGCGACTTCAATACATCCCCTTATTCATACTACAAATTATAGGCACCTCCCTGTAGATCATCATATAATGTTCCACCAACCTTTTCTGCGAGACCCTGTTGATTGGTTCGCGGACAAGGACGACATGTCGCGCTCTAACTTGACAATCTTTTCGTTTGCCAGCTCGATCTTTTCCACCAAGTATTCGACTCGATCCCGCAAGTCGATCTTTGCGGTGGGGAGTCCGCGTAACTCCTCCTCAAATGTTGCAATTTTCGCCGTCCATATCGATATAAGGGCCTTGAGATAGTCCTTTTCGTAAAGCTGGTACACTCGCGGATCCTTGACCAAATCCTTAAAGGCCGCCTTGTAAAGAGGACGTCCCGCACAGACGCTTACTAACACACCCTTGTCGCGCTTTAATACCACCAAATCGTGTTTCTCCAAGGACGACAATACTTGGCTAGCTTCCTTTTGAGTGGGGAAAAGCGGCGACGCCAAGAGATCCTTATATTCCACTTCTTCGTAATGCGCTAGCTGCCTGATAATGTACCAGATTTGAGCTGTGTCCCACGACTTACCGCCCTCTCCAAGATGATTGTTGAGAAAAAAGGTCGTGACCTGTTCAGCACTTTGCGACACCATTTCACTGATAGCGTCGCCTGGTGACTCACCCGAGTTGATTCGACGCACAAACGCTTGCAAATCCAACATGCGTCCTCCCAAGGGTGCAAGACACTGTTCGATCGACGCCGAATCCTTCGACTCGACCTGGCTGAGCACGTATTGCCTCGCACTACTGCTGCGAGCATCTGCCAACGAGATCATCTTAAACACCAGGTTCGGTAATGCTTCGTTCAACTGCTGGACACTGCCCACATCTGAGGTGACAAAAATTACGTGTGCCAAATTGTTCTGGATCAAGCCACTGGCCCATTCGGCAATGAGTTGATACAAGAATTCATTGTTGCGAGAATCTGATTTGGACGCAAACTTGTCGATAACAATGATAGGCTTGGCCTGGGGGTGCAGCTGCAAGAAAGCGTCTTCCTTGATGATTTCCACCGGAGCCTCACCCGTCTTGAGCTTCTTATTTTTCTTGCGCATAGCTGAGACGTACTTTTCGTAGTTTTCTAAAGAAACACTGCGGATGGCCTGGCTGGTCAAGCTGAACATGTTCTTGATCTGTGTCTCCACCAGCTCACTTAAACCAGTTTTCAGGCCAGTGAGCCCTTGGAGCGCCAAGTCGGCAAATTGAGATATGGAGTTGGTCCAGGTGAACACCGGAAAGTATCCTAGTTGGTCTGCTGCTTCCTTTATAAGCTTCGACTCCAGACGACACTTGCTGAGCCGGTCGCAGTTTAACACGAGGATATTTTTCGACAATTGTTCGTCTTGTTCGAGGGTATGATGCATCACAAAATCAGATTTGCCCGCTCCCTTAGGACCCTTGACGATGATAAAAGTGTTTACATTCTCCAAAATCCAGAGCTTGAGTTGCTTGGCCATCTCAAATCTTTCCTCCCATATTGAGAAGCTCGAAGAGTCTGGCCGGCCAGAAAACTCCTTGTCGTCGTCCCCGTGAGTGAGCTGTTCGTCGATGTAGTAATACCCCCGGGTGAGCCAATTGTTGACAGTAGTGTAGGCACCAATAATTGCCTTCACTACTGAAAGGTTTTTGTAGCGATCAAGCAGGTATCGATGGGTGATCTTTGTCTCCACGAACCATTGGCGAATGGGATCAAAGATGAGGACCGCGCCAGTAGCAAGTAGTGCCAAAATAAGAGGCACCGACACTTTCTGGTGATTGATGATAAAATCAATGACAAAGTTTGCTCTTTTATCGGGAATAAACTGCAAGTGGAGAGTAGTAGCTCCCTTATTCAATACAATACCGGTGACACAGTTCTTGGCACATACAGCAGACCGCTTCTGGGAGAAAATGACGGTCGCGTACTCTTTACCCGGTATGATATCTGTTATAAAGCCGTACCTTCTAAAAAGCAAGTATATCTCCTCCTCTGTCAAGGGCGAGCCTTCAGATATGACCTTGAGGCGTCTGCTGGGGAAACGACGCAAGTCCTCGATCCATGGGCGACCTTTCACGGGGTACACCGTGGGAATCGGGTTCCACACGAAGCTCATGAGGTGCCTGAAAATGTTCTTCTGGATCTTATCCGCGGACCTCTTGGTGTTCTCTCTGATTTGGTCGATGAAGTCAGCCTCTGAGCAGCTTGGGTGCATACGGAACTTCACAAAGGCACCACCATCGCGCCTTGTGGGAACTAGTTCTGTGATATCTGAGTCGGGAGGCAAGGGCTGCGCGGCAGCCAAAACTCTCTGCCGTAACTGAGAGTCCGAAATACCACGCATGAAGAAATGGGCCAAATATTGCTTGAGTACACTATGAGACAGGCCCAAGGGGTAAATTTGGTCATAGTACAAAACCACCTCTGAGTTTGAAGTTTCAATGACGCCAGTAGTGGAGGGCGAGTGGTCTGACTCGTTGGCCTCTGACTCTTGTTTGATTTCGGAGATATCAGCATAGTACCGAAGAGCACGGGACGCGAATGGCAGTGGTATCAGGGCGATACGCCGAAACACGCGGAGATGGCTATGTCTTATCATTGAGTAATGATGCTTTGCACTGAGAGAGATATGATCTTAACAGAAACGTATGAATAGAATGTGGATACCTCCGCAGTGTATTGGTAAATCTAAACTGGGTCGTCTCGACAAAAAAAAGATTGCCAATTACGCCTGACGCACATGCCTCTACGTGTACACCACTTGGTGAGAACCCTCGGGCACTCGGGTATTCTGGATGCATCAAGTCCTATGCTCTTCACGAGATGGACCAACCAAGTTCTCCTCTTTAATCGAGATCACTCTTTCATTTGTATTCTCATCTAGCAGATCATGCGTCACCGACATGATAACTACGTTCATGGATGTGACATGCTCTCTTGGCTCTTGCAACTCGATTCGTCTTGGATGTTTTTGACTATCCAAATCTTCGGATATGACGCGTACTCGATCTGTGTACTTGATGATTAGCATATGAATTCGATGATAATGCTGTGTATTTCGTGGGAATGCTGTTTACTGGAAACAATTGCTGGATCTTGAACATCGCGGCCTATATGGAACAAGAATAAGGGCGAAATCTCGATTCATCAACCAATGCCAAGTGATATCCTGCGATCAAATAGCTTTTAAGGAAAGAAAAGCATTCAATTGATTTAATTGATCCTATAAGAGCTCCGTATACAATGCTGACATTGCTGCAGACGTCTACATTTCGGAGACTTCTTAACACTGGGCAGCATCGCCAGTGCTGCACCCCAAGTTCGGCTCGACATCTTTCATGGGGACATCACCATGAATGTACGCCGACCACGCTCCGCAGCTACACCCGCCGTCTCCATAGTGGTTCCGGACACATCGCTGAGTCTGCTGGTCAGACCAAAAGAATTGCGACTGCGCCCAAATACTGACCTTACTATATGCCGGCAAATTGCACGTAGCCGAACCACCCTCACTCACCAGATTAGAGACCAGATAGCCGAATTTCAAGGAAGCAACTTCAGAGGCGAATGAAATTTCGAATCCTGCCTCGATCTTTGACTCCGTTGTCTTCAGCCAATTGATCGATCGGTCTCCTCCTTCAGAACTCTGCTTGGACTCAAGGCAACCGGATACCTTGCTCCATTCACTCCACCACGTGCCACCTTGAGCCAACTGCCTCTGCGTAAAGTGAGTTCCCAAGGGTGCGTTAGAGCACGTCCACCGCTTGTTGAGCTTGGTGGTGTTCTGAGGAGTGAAAGTAATGTTCTCGATACGCATCATCGTTTCATTGACAAACAATGTCATGTTGTTCACGTTCTTACCGAGTAATAGACGTGCTGCGCATACTCCAAGGCGTCGTTGGTTTCTCCGAAAGTGCGAATGGTCTTGCGCCCAATCTTGACGTCCTCGTACAATGCAGCCACGTTCGCGCGCTTGTGGACGTGCGCGCAGCCAATGGCTTCGGGCACGTGGGCGGCGCCTGAAAAGGCAGCGAGGATGAATACCAAGAGCGTGGAGAAGCTGAGGGCTGAAACGGTAGTCATGAGAGTGATGATGATTTATCCTGAGAAATGAGGCATGATGCATGGCTTTATATACTTCTCAGTCGGGTGGCCTAGGCTCATGACTGCTGCGGCATTTTCACTGTCATAACCTACAGGGCAATGTTCCATAGCCGCTAACGACTTGATAACCCACGAGCGTGTTTACAAACAAGATATTTTGAAGCCTAGTGGAGACCACAGGAGCGATGCGTGTGTCCAAGTGCATCAAACTACCCGCTTTCAATTGGATCCTTAGCGTTCCGATGGTTCGTGTGTCGATTGAACGCATTAAGCAGAGATTCTTTAGCAACATGCATGGTCATCTTACGACGTGCATATTTCGTTACGAAGTGCATTTCGGATTTCAATCTGTTCGATGTCATCATCAGACTAAAGGCTCGGCCGTCTCAACCGAGAGAAGCTTCCCCTCTTGTGAAAGTAAGTGATGTATTAGAAAAACCGCGATTCTGCGAGCGCTCTGGCTCCTATCTCTACATCATCGCATACGAGACGCGGTATGCGGAAATACGATGGAGAACACTCCGAAGGCACGATATCCCGGTGTCAAAGAGCATACGACGGTGATTTTTTATGCAACCCCTACACCAGAAATGTTTTTGTGCAACGGCCTTTACTCCGCGATTGCGGAGATGAGATTGGGACTATGCGGTGTGGCATGCTGTTCCCCGTGGCATGTGCCGGGTTATGTCGTCAAGACTTGACCAGCCTTCTTCCCTTCTTCTCCGCGTCGTGTTAGTACGAAGGGTGCCTGGAATCTAATGAAGTGCAAGCGAAATCTACGAAAGTAAAGCTGCAATCTACGAGATACTATGTTGTACAATTGCAAGCTACGAAAGGGTCAGTGCCACAATTACGATTTACGCGGCACATTGATTGTCATTTTCGTGTCAGTGTCGCATACGAGTTGCTCTCTTCCAAAAAGTACGTTGCATCTGTCAGGATGTGCCTGCTCAAAGAGATGTGGGGAAAGCTTATGTGTCACATTCTTTTGTTCTCGCGTCGCAATCCACTTGTTGTACGTTCGCGTAATGAAATACTCGGCCATTCGACACTGGAACAGCCGGCTCAAGATTTTTCTCCAATAGTATCTCACTTGCCATACATACAACCAATGCTGGCGAAATCACCTATCACTCTCCAGTGTGTTTTATTACATTAGGGCCATAGCTTACTTCGAAGTTTTGCAATGAGATAACAAGATTGCCCGATCGAAATCCATCGTGTAAGTGGTCAACAACTGGTGCATCACTAGACCTCTGTTCTGGCAGTTTGCGTCTAGAACACCAACGACACACATAACTATGCACTATTGTCTTCAAAAATGATAGTCTGAGCTATGCGCTTCGCGAAGCTGTGGACCGAGGACATACACTTCAATACCATATGCGATCATGCTATTGTTATGCATAGCACGCATTGACATGGCTCCCTGTGCGGCTTATCCTCGGATAATGCTTTTGATTCTTCATGAGAACTCACAACATCAAAGAGAGGACAAAATAGTCGCACAATAGAATTTACGAATTTGGTACATTAATCCCTCCCACACGAGGTGCGCCAGAAAGACTTTGCTAATTTTGTGGCATGAATCTTAGCTCCGTCTTTCCTGCTAATGGTTCGCGGGCTTCCCGCCCTGCTACGTTTGTGGGCATCATTCTCGGACATTGCTTGACTCTAGACAGAGCTCATGCTTTTCCACCTGTGGCATAAATCAAAAGCATCAAGAAAGTGAGTGCTAGTCCTGCGTAAGAACTGCAGCACTCGCATTTTGCAGCCGCACAGGATGCGAAAAAATTCTCACTCGTCACAATCTCATAGAGCGATCACCTGCATTTCACATCAGTATATGGGTCTCTCATCGCAAATACTGTGTGTTGATGTGCCCCGACTTTGACGACCAGGGCCACAAAACAATGCGTTTTTACGAGCTTCAACACAAAGAAGCTTGGCGCCTACGCTGAAAAAGACACCTTCGCTGTGGTGTTTCAAGGGACCTTGTTGAAACCACGAGTGGCGCTCCACCCGATATGGTACTTTATCTGGCCCAATCACAGTGATCACCAAAACGCGTTGAAAATTAGGTTTGCGAGCTACAAGACGTGTTTTTCTGGGTTGTTAGGCAACCGTGTTTTTTAGAGCACGAATTATCCAGCAGCCCACATGCGCGGTAATCGAATGTTGTAAAAGAAGAGAAAATCAATCAGGGTATTGTGGGAAGTATGATCCGCTGGCCAAAAGTTAGATACTAAGTATTCTTTGAGGACTTGTGCGCCCAACCGCTCGGAGAATGAGATTCATATTAAATGGTGACTAAAGAGCGGTCGCATATAGAAAACCGTTTTACCGGAACATAAAAAACTATCCAACAGAACGCGCAAGCGAGTGTCTCGGAATTGATCAACTTTATTAAATTATTCATATCAACTCCCAGGATTTCCAGCTCGATGTTTCGATATTTGTATACTTGAATTGTTCATGGGAACTAATCTCGAGAAAGAATAATAAGGGTTGAAGATTTCGTTCGTTTGATAGGGTCTAATTAGCTTTGAATCAAGTTTTAATTATCGAATGAGTCCTGGCGCAGGGCATTTAGAAGGAAAATCAGACGCAAGCAAATCCCATTAGCATAAGGCAAAACATAACAAGTCGGTAAACGCCGAAAGTAGGCGCCAGTGTTTGGTTTTTCAGGGTGAATCCTCCTGTTGTGATAAGCACCGGTGTACCATTCTTGGAAATTATCAATGCGGTGGGTTGAGCAGCTGGGAACATTGGATTAATTGCTTCATTAATCGAATTGAGCGCATTTATAACATCGGTGACTTGATTCATTTCGGATCGCTTTCGCACTGATGACGAAGCAACTCCGGGGCAGTTCGAGCCTCTTATATGCTAAACCTGTCCATAGACAGAAATCAAGGGGCGAGCGCTACGCAGCACTATTGCATCACAGCCAAACAAGTGTTCATCTCAATGGCAGTGCCCGATGCAGTACTTTGTGCTCAAAATCTCATATTGTGTGGTGAGGATCCAACAGCAATCCGGCTATGCTCCCGGAGGCGGCTATGTTACCAGGATGCGAGTGGTTATATTCTAAAATACGATAATTTCATGGGAAAACACTAAAAAATAATACGTCATCAAGCACCTTTCAATCCGGCGATAAGACACAACTCTCGTAAAAAAACAGTTTTGTGGGATTCGTAGATCCCGTTTAGGAACATGTGTTGAATCCTTCACTTGCGCCTGCTTGACAAGCTGCATTACGACCTGTCAAAAGTCCGTCTCAATTTTAATTGGCTGATATTGCACAAAACATATGGGCTTAGCATCAACCGCCGCAGTAGGAACAGCCTCGAAAACCGTATTTCGTTTGCACAAGAGGCGGTGCTATTCAGTCGTACACGATCAAGTCCCTCTCACTCACAAAACAAATACTACGCTTTCGAGATAAAAATTCCTCGGTAGTCAAATATCCCCAGAATAGTGCTAAATTCGCCGAGTAGCCCGTGGGCACGCTCATGCGCTACCCTGACCCCAGAGTGAGGCTTCTCAAAACGGGAGGCGTAGGCCTGGTGGCTAAAAAGCATCCCTCTCCTCACAGACTAAAGCCATTGGCTCTGGAACCTTGGATAATCTGGGTGAATAAAAAAGATTCGATGAGGCTGCAAAACTTCTGATTTTTGTGAGATACATCCCACCCTTTAGACGTTGTGTCGCGATCCAAATTTTAGACTTCTCATCACTATCATAAAGCTCAATATATTTCCGTCTGGCCCAGCCTTCTTTACAGATATATTTCAATGCTTCTGGTTTTCTGGATCGCTTGTACGGGTAAAACAGTGCAAGTCATAGAGCTGCTTCGCCGCAACTGGCTCTTGGCACTTCTCTTTCTTCAGATACTGCTCTCACCGCGAAGTCTCTTCAGAATTTCACTGCCTGTCAATTCGCCGCGTATAGAAGCTCATGACCGACGTATAATCCATTACGCATTTTTAAAGTTTCGAGGTTCACATCAAATATAAACAATTGCCGAGATAACTGTTCAATCAACTCACACAGTTGGTTATTACGTATGGGTTTTGGATGCTCTCCGAATTGTCCACACTAGCATCGCCAAAGGCTTCACAGATAGTCTACCTGATCAAAACAACAATCTTCATGAGAAGATGAGCTTGACAAGTTGTGGTTTTCTATGCCGAAACTGGTTTAATGGAAGAGTTTGTGCGTTGCATTAAAATATTCGGAAAGCCTCATGGTGTTTGTGAAGTGATGTTGCCACTGCGGTCATTTTTAAAATCTCTGATATCATTTGTTTTCTTGTAGATAGCTTCCGATGATATCCGGCTAAACCCGCGAACCGGGATTTGCCCTCGAAGTGTGAGCTTCTTTTACACAGAATTCATAAAGAATTTATACAAAATCGGTTGGCTGCATAAAATCGCCGCGCTGGAACTATCTTGAAGGACCTCAATCGTCTCCTAAAAAGATAGGCTTTTAACTACGAGCGACGTCTGCTTGCGCCGGCAACTTTGTAAGACTGTTCGCCTGAATTGAAAGTCTCATTGGATCCCCGTCATCGGATTCTTTTATGGAACTGCACGTTGAAGTACGTGTAATTGGAATGTATCAAAGCTATTATCGCCAATTAATTACTAATTAGTTTCTGAAACGTTAGCGCATTCTATCTTTTTGATGAAGCTGAGGATCAGAAGCTAAATAGCTCGTGAGATGACAGTTTTTCTGGACCTCGCTTTGAATCATTAAATCACGGTGTATAGATTTAAGGATCTTCGAAGAGGTCGGTTATCTACGTGCACCTTTGAGGCTGACATCTGGTTGAGTTTAATACAAGTAGTTTATTCACTACACATATTAAAGTTGTAAGAAGACCCAATGAGGATGAGAGCTTTTTTTTTCCTGATAACTTGACGAAAATCCGGGTAAATGTTTTCAAGATTTCTAATCAACTCCCGCAGCCGGAATCAAGTCTTTGAAAAAGTCACTTATATTGAGCGGGCGTACAGGTAGACTGTGGGTCTCATCAACGCTTGCTATCTCCTTCCGCTGATAGTCGTAGTTGTTACGAATGTATTCACGCACCGGGAGAATCGCCGCTTCACGACACAATTCGCGAAGATCCGATCCGCTGTAGCCCCTCGTTCTCGCCACAATTGCGTCCAAGTCAAAGTTTCGATCGACAGCGGTATCTTTGAGAATTTTTTCCAATATAGAGCGGCGTTGAGTCGGATTCGGTTTCTCAATCGCAATGGTCTTTGGCAACCGGCGAAGAAATGCCTCGTCAATATCGTTTCGTCTGTTAGTTGCACCCATCACGACAATACGCCCGTTACTTTTGAGGCCATCCCAAAGCGTCATGAATTCGGCCTTTAGTAAAGCGCTTACTTCGTGATCGCTTGAGGATCGATCCCTCAAAAATGAATCGATTTCGTCGATGAAAATGATGCACGGCTGTAATTTGTTGGCGAGTGAAAAGATAGCGTCAGTGATCTTATTAGATTCACCGTACCACTTATCCATGACTGTAGACATGCGGATCAGCAAAAAAAAGGCACCGCTTTCCTTTGCAATAGCCTTCGCTAACATGGTTTTACCGCAGCCAGGCGGCCCATAGAATAAGACGCCCTTCGGACTTTGGATGAGTGACAGATGTTGAGAGAAGAGTCCAGGTTGAGTAAGAGGAAGAATCACCGTTTCGCGTAACTCATCTATGACTGGTTGTAAGCCCCCGACATCATCGAAAGTGACGTTGATTTCATCTGGAGTGACCAAAGAGTTGAGCAAACCTTTCTCGTATTGATTGAGACTAATGTTCAGGAGATGTGGATGGCTAGCTAGGAGTTTCTTGAGGACAGCCTTGCTTGCCTTATCCAGGCCACGAGATTTCCCACCCGGCCCACCGACTGAATCGTTGATTAGAGCATTAACCAAGTAGTACATTGACAAGCCAGCGCTCACCATCAATAGGCAGTCGCCGATGAGCTTGAAATTGATCTTTGACAGCATCCTGTTTTATAATCTTGTAATAACAAATACTGCACTGTCTCTGAACTGCCGATTGTGTGGCACCAGACTATGATCTGTTGTTGTTGCGACTAGCTTACCTGTACCCCCCGGGTTGTGTAGACGAACGGTTGCCAATAGGTGTGCCAAATCCGTATTCACTTGGTTGATCTGGTCACCTGACTACGTCTAATCAGTCACCTGACCAGATCAAACCTTACGAAACTCGGTCTGTACCTGGCAAGAGTACCAGCTTGGAGCTCGGATACGAGATACCAGAATAGTGTAGATCTCCACCAATGAATAGCCTTAAAGGTCTTGCAGGCTTGAATATTCGAATACAAGCGCACTGCGTGCTCCAGTGGGCTTCTTCGCTCGTAGCCCTCGTTATACCATTACCCAAGCTTAGTGCCGTTTTATGATGAAAATTGCAGTTTTATCCCTAGCATGTGGTTCTGTGGGTTGAGACCAAACATCAGATATCTCATCAACCGGTAGGCGGCTACGGCTTCTCTTTGGTGGTATAGAGATGACATGGTAATAGTCGAAGTTATCTTGCGAGAACAAAATGATCATCTCTTGTTTTAAGGAGAATTAAAGCATCCTGCGATAAGATGTGGTGTTTTCAGGGTTCTCACTGCTTTGCAGTATACAATGTTGAATCTTGACTTTTGCTACGGTAGAAACGGCTTGTTTTAAAGCTGACCCCGCATCCAACCACACCCTTTACAGGGTAGTGTTGTCACGGAAGGCGTTCATGGTCTCGTCTCCAAACATGGAAGTGCTTGATGCGACAAAAGAGTCAATTGTACTCTTGGCAAAGAAGGCCGGATCCGTAGATTGTACAGAGATGACCATGGCTCAAGGAACAGTCCGACTACGGCTTTCTCGTGCATGCATTCAAAGGAGCAAGAAAAATTTGATATGATGATGCAAGCGATAGCGATACATAGGGTGCCTCTTGTTGAATTTGAGGTGGTAGCGACTGGTCTTGAGCCCTCATATGACAGGATGCCATCCCGGGGTGCCCGGGTTGTATCGCTTATATGCAGGCTACAATAAATTCAAGTCGAATTTAGCGATGGGCATCTCAAGAGATCGGGTTCACAGGAGATGGCCTTTGGCAAGAGAAAACGCGAAAATCAGGACAATGGTGATGACGATGAAGGTCATGCGGTAAGACTCCCTGGCCAATTGCTAGATCGTATCCAACAAAAAGAGGAGAAAGGTGACTACAAGGATGATGACGATCGATTTTCGAAATTCGGTATCACCTTGAACAAGGGTAAGAAGGGCAAACCCCTATCCCGCAAAGAGCAACGCCACCAAGATCGTCAGGCCAAAAAACTAAAGAGGTCATCCGCGAATCGTAAGCATCCAGAAACAGTCAAAGAACAGCCAAATTCGAAATTCAATGGGAAGCCCAAATCTGGCTCGAATTCCAAGAACGCAAGCTCAGATAGAGAGACCAAAACATCTTCAGATGGATACAGAATAGTCAAAGAACAGAATTTGGCTGATCTTGACGATTCTGAAAGCCTAAGTGCAGATGATGCAGATCTTGAAGAAGCTGAGACAAAGAAATTAGCCAATCATTTGCGTCTTGTGAGAGAGTCGGATCTTGAAGATGATTTTTCTGACTTCTCGGGCGACAATTTTGAAGATTCTGGTGACGACTATGGGACAGATGTTGAAGAAGACGAAGAAGAAGATAACCCACTTGCTAAACTTGCTGCGTTGAAAGCCTTAAAGAAAGGAAAATCTCACGACTCGGATCCTCTTGCAAAAGTCACAGCGGTGAAAGACGAGAAAAAAGCCGACGATTATGAGCCAGATCCTCTTGCTAAGCTAGCAGCTTTGAAAGCCGCAAAGAAAGTTGCAGCGATGGGAAATGGCCCTCTTGCTACGCTCAGTAAGGAGCGCGATGTGCCCAAGTCATTAAAAAGCAAAGCAAGGCCGCCCCAAGAGGAGGTAAGAAAGAAGCTGAAGAACGAAGCCAATACAGATAAATATAATTATCACGGAGATGATGACGGCTTGCATGATAGAGATGACTTGGATATGACTTTTTACGCGAAAAAGTTGGGCCTTAAGGGCGGTAGAAAAGCAACTCTCTCTAAAGAAGGAGATGATGATGAGATTGGTGGTTTACTAGATGGCCTTGATTTCGACTTCGACGGACCATTATCTGATGATCAAAGTTCTCAAGATGTGCAAGATTACACAGATGATGCTTCAGGCCTGGATTCCGAGTATGAGAAGCGTAAGGTATCTGAGAATCCTTACGTTGCACCGACACTGTCTTCAAAAAACCTCCCTTCATCAAATGGTGATAATTCGTCTCTGTCGTACATACCACCAGCAGTCCGGCGCAAAATGGCGCTACAGGGCGATGCAGAGACTCAAGATGCCAAAGCTCTACAAAGATCAATCAAAGGGCCGCTCAACAAGCTTTCCGAAACAAACTTTGCATCTATTGTGTCGGAAATAAATGGCCTCTACCTCAATTATTCCCGGCACTCGACAACAGAATGTCTCACAAATGTCGTTTTAGAAAGCATCACACAGCAAACAAGACTTGTTGATACCTTCGTTTACTTGCATGCCGCGCTTGTGGTCTCCATATATCGCTTACAAGGCACCGAATTCGGTGCGTTCTTTATTCAAGCCTTAATTGAAAAATTCGAGGAGACCAAGCAGAGTTCGCCCAAGGAAGCATCAAACTTGTTGTCTCTTTTATCCTCAGTATACCTGTTTTCTTTGATTTCGGCGAAACTTATCTACGACATCATCAAGTCTCTTATACACAAACTTGACGAAAACAATGCTGACTACTTACTTCGCTTGATCCGCAATTCGGGGAATCAGATGCGATCGGATGATCCTAGTGCTCTCAAAGAAATTGTGTTGATGTTGAACGAGGTATATTCCGAATTGGACCCTAGCTTGAAGACCAGCAGGACCCAATTTTTAATTGAAACAATATCTTCTTTGAAAAACAACAAGCTCAAGACTAATAACGAAGGGAATCTTGAGTTAATCGTACGATTGAAGAAGGCACTAGGAACAATTAGCAGCGCAAAGTTTAGCGACCCTATCCAAGTGAGCTTGGATGACATAAGAAACATTGAAAGTCGTGGTAAATGGTGGCTAGTCGGATCAGCTTGGAAGGGACAGTCTGAGAGTAGATCCAAAGACGTTGACGAGATGGCTGTCAATGATGTCTTGGAACACTCGGAACCAAACTGGATGGAATTGGCCCGTGTTCAGCGCATGAACACTGATATTAGAAGAGCCATTTTCATATCTATCATGTCAGCTGGAGACTATATTGATGCTGTTACGAAGCTTGATAAGTTGGCTCTCAAAAGAGCACAAGAACGCGAAATACCGAGGGTGCTTATCCATTGCACTGGGATCGAGCCCGCGTGGAATCCATACTATGGGGTGTTAGCACACAAGCTTTGCGACAACCATAATCATCGCAAAACTTTTCAATTCATGCTTTGGGATTTGATAAAAGAATTCGAAGGGTCGGACGAATTTGATGAAGATGGCTTCATGAACGGTGATAATGATCAAGACGAAGATACCAAATTAAAACGCATCCTCAATGTGGGTCGTTTCTTTGGCTTTTTGGTGGCGGAAGGGTCACTTCCATTGCATGTGTTACGTACTGTGAATATGCTCACAGCATCTCCAAATACCAACCTTTTTTTGGAGGCGTTATTCGTGTCCTTCTTGGACCAGGTTGCCAAAAGATCCACCACTTCGGCCGTCGGAGGGGGGCTTTCGAGACAAATGAAGCAAATGCATGAACAACGATTCCAAGACAAGCTTTTGATCGACAGGATAGCAAAATCGAGGCAGGAGGCAGTTCTATTGCAAGGAATCCAACTATTTATGCAAAAAAGAGTCGCCAACAGTGCACTCGTTGCGACAAAGCTCCAAAAAAGTCGAATCGAGTGGGGTGTGAGAGCCTTTGGTCTCTTGACAGATGAAATTATCGAAAGACAGGATTCATAAATAATTTTAGATCGGTAGGGTAATTATACTATAGAAGCGTCATGCCTGCAACTCGAGAATCGCAACCGTCTCGATGTGTGAAGTTTGAGGGAAAAAGTCGAACCCTGTTATATTCTTCAACTTGTAGGTAACGTCCATCAGCTTCCCTACATCATCGAGCTGTCTCAAGTCTCTTGCTTGACTGAAAGGATTGCAGCTAATATACGCGATCATTCTCGGCTTAAAATTTATCAACTGCTTGATAAAATTTAGGGTCGATCCTTTGCGCGATGGATCCATAATGACGATACTCTCCGAGCCTTTTATCCCCAGCTTTGCAAAGTCTGAATTAGAAAACATGCTTCCGGCTTCGCCCACCACAAATTGTACTCTAGGGTGAGACAATCCATTTAGTTTGGCATTATGAGTTGCATCTTTGATGGAAACTTTTGATAATTCAATTCCAAATATTTTTCCAGTGGGCGGGACTTGATCAGATAAGGCGATTGCAAAAAACCCTGTTCCACAATAGGTGTCTACCAAATATTTGAATCCACAGTCTGATGCAGAAATGTGAGAACGAATATGCTCGAGCACAAGAGGCATTATTGATGAGTTATTCTGAAAGAAACTGCTCAGATTAAATTGGTAGATCTTGCCTTCGATCATCTCCGTCACAGTCTTCTTCGGTCCGAGAGACTCGCGCGTCGTAGTTCCAGTTTGGCGATTAACTTTGAGGCTATCGCGGAACT
>JAKTSS010000067.1:0-41098 GCA_030580355.1 Debaryomycetaceae sp. yHKB357 | reverse complement strand
GGTGGGGGGTAGGCGGTTTGTGGGGGTATGGGGGGAGAAGTTGTGTGGAGAGGCGGCGGAGTGGGGGGGGGGGGGGGGAGGGGGGGGGGGGAGGGGGGGGGGGGGGGGGGCGGGGGGGGGGGGGTGGGGGGGGGGGTGGGGGGGGGGGGGAGGTTCCGGGGGGGGGGGGGGGGGGCGGTAGAGTGTAGTGGCGGCTATTATGAGGAGAGAACACGGTTAGGGCATTGTTTGCATCGGCACTGTTGTTGTCGAAATTAGGAATTGGCGAGGGATCTTGCAATGACGGATCATGAGAAATAGTGGTGGAGGCGAGATTTAGAGGAGAAGGATCGTCTTCGGGATCGCGGTTAATGAGCTGGATATCACCATCAGCCAAGTCATCGTCAAAGAGGCCGTGGTAGAGAGGATCTTCGGACTCTGGCGTCATTACGGCGATGCTGAAGAGCTGACCGGGCCTGATGAGGTTGCGTGGTGCTATCGCCTGGTAACCTGGAATTTTGTGTGATTACATAATGACAGCTGGAATGAGGGGAGAGAAAAAATGTATTTATGTGCAGGTATTTGCAGCCATTTCCTGATCGCGGAGATGTTTTATCAGTTCCATAGAGTGGTGATTGTTTAGCGATAAGACATTGGCTGGAGTGTTGGTGGAAGAATAGATACAGAAGAATATATCACTGAATATATTAGATTTTGAATATACAAATTTACACGGCTCACCTCAAGCTCAAGTCCTGCGGGTCCCAGCCCACGCCGCGCGTGACCTTGATGCCGTGTTCCGGCTGCGGCTTGTCACTGTTGGGATCATGGTACGTGAACGGGTTCGGGGCCACTGCATCGATGTTGGCCAAGGTATGGTTGACCTCGCGGTGTTTCGCTTCGTCGGCACGCACCTGGAGCACAAAGTCGCGGATGGTCAGGGTCTTGTCGAGGTTTGGCCAGTAATCGATCGCGACCTGCGGCAACTTCATCTTGTCAAACTCGGTGAGGCGGCCTGTGTCCAAGTCAGCGAGGAAATGGGTGTATGTGCTGACGGCCTCCTCTTCCAAGTAGCCCACGAAGCGGTGACAGTATTTGGGGTTGAGCAAGTATGCCAAGAAGAACAAGTTGCAAAACACGCCCTGAGCACCGTAGATGCAGGCGCGCATGAAGATGCCGGGCTGGCCCATTCTGATGAACAGGAGCAAGTGCATGCGCTCGTTGTAGGCCTCGTCGAGCAACGTCTCGACCCAGGCGTGGTCGCCGCGAAGGAGGCGGATAGAGTGGAGGTGACGCAAGAAGCCGGCGACGGCGCCGGGGACGCCGGCCACGCTCTCCAAGAAGATGCAGCGGACGAGCCACTTTTTCTCGGTCATTTCGTAGCGGGTGCCGTTCAAGACGGACGGGTCGGCGCCGTGGGGCAATTTGCGGTAGCCGCTGACGAGGTCGAAGGAGCTGCGGAAGAACTTTATCCAGGTGAGGGCGATGCGGTCGCCGAGGGTCGTGGGCAAGCGGTGCTCGTACTGGATTTTTTCGCAGTCCAGCTTGGCAAAGTCCGGGTGGATAAAGGTCTTGTGGTCGCGACGGAGGGCTGGGGTCTCATTGACGGGTCGGGAGCATAGTTTGAGGGTGCGGACGAGAGAGGGGATGGGGCGGGGCAGGAGCGATTTGGCAGATAATAGTGAGATCATAAAATGTTTTACGGAAAAATGAGTATGGCTAAAGAAGGCTACGAAGGGATCAAATACTATATATGGGTGAGAAATGAATAGTCCGAGACTAGATGGAAAAAAGCTGTGAGCAGAGTATCGGTTAAAACCGGAGCCGAAAGTGACGGTTGAAAAAGAAACGGTAATTTTTTTCCGATTCCTGTTTATCCCACGTTGCGAGTGAATAGTTAATTTGACCGTTGGCTGATTTATCAGATAAGAATTGTGGGCGGGTGGAGTAAGTCGCGAGTTACAGTCGGGGTAGATATCAGTAGATGAGCAGCAGATATTTAGGACTGTAGCGGATCAAGAATGTCCGAGAAAAACAGATCATCGGAGAATCGGGGTTTGCATCGGAAAATACCGTTGAGCAAAGTCCGAAGCGCAGGCGCGGAATACGACAAGGTCACTGCGTTTTGATGGCTGAGACGAGGATGGCACCGCAGGGGAAAAACTAGTTTGGAGATCCGAGTCAGCGCGTCCGAGTCAGTTTATTGCGTAGGCAGAGTGGTGGTCAACGTGTGCGGAGATGACTTTGAGGGTTGTGACAGACTCAAGTAATGTCAGACTTGGGTGGTAATAGAGTCTGCACATGGCAGTCTAGAGTGAGTGGTTGCTTAATCTTGTGGGTAACATAGCAATATTCAAGTGAAAGAATAGGTGTGGCGCCCAAGCCCACGCCATATGAGGATCATGTGCCATCAGGCAGAGTCCGTTCTGGGGGTGCGGGGTGCGGGGTCGGGTGGAGACCACTGTCGGTTGCTTATATAATAACACAAATGATTACCTAATCATAGCTTTTCCACGTGACCACAATATTTTTGGTGGGACCGCGCCCCGCCCGCCCCTTATTTGATTAAGGTGAAGCCAAAATTGGCGAATATTTAGTTATAGAAGATTATTTTGAAACTTGCCGACGAAATCAGAGTTCAGTCTTCAATTTTCCAGTCGCTAACTTTTTTTCTTGACGATTAACAGCTGCGTATACCAAGTTGCCTACACCACGCCACCGCAACTGCCGCCATCTTCCATCCATCGCTGCATCCACCACCGCATCCTCATCCACCGTCACTCCCACATCCTCGGCATAGCACAGCCGGATCCACCCTCACATCTTTCCTCGCTCTCCCACCCCACCACGCACTCACGCACCTCTATACCTTCCTCCAATGCTCTCGCTTCGTCTCGCTAACTTTGTGAATGATCCCTTCGCCATCACCACCATCTCCTTCGCCGTGGTCTCCTGGATCGTCGCCATCGCCGGCGCCTGCGCCTCCGACCAGTCAAAGTTCCCGCCCTTCACCTGGTGGGGCCTAGTCTACCAGATCCTCGTCACCGCGGCCGTCCTCATCTTGTATCTCAACAACAATATAGAACTCTACAAGTTCCTGCTCGTCGGCTTGATCTCTATCGCCTTTATATACTCTACAAACTCTACAAACTCCCTCATCTACACCTCCCATCTGACCGGCAACTCTTGCTGCGCCGCCGGCTGCATCCTCCTCTCCATCGTCAATCTTGTCTGGATCTTTTACCTCGGCGGCCACCCGGAACTGCCCACTAACCAGTTTATCGACTCCCTCGCCTTTAGGCTGCGCGTCCCTCAACCAGACGTCCCGGAAAACGCGCCCCACGAAAAGTATCCCTCCTTTAGGGACTCGTCCATGCGCCCCCCCGTGCACCCGGACGGCCTGAATGGCGCCTCCCGCAGCACAGGCTACGTCTCCTCCTCACAGCTCGCCGGCTTGGAGAATTTAAGCTCCCCAGAGGTCAATATCCTGGCAAACAATCCCGCCGCTACCGCAAGCCCCGTGCCCAACCCGGTCAACCCCGCCGCCCCAGGACTGGCCCACCTGAAACTGACCCCGCTGTTCAAGTACCGCGCCCAGGCCCTCTACCTGTACCAGGCTAACCCGGACGACGCCAACGAAATCTCGTTCGACAAGAATGAAATACTAGAAATCGAGGATATCAGTGGCAAATGGTGGCAGGCCCGCCGCGCGAACGGCGACCGCGGTATCTGTCCCCTGAACTATGTCACGCTCTTGGATCAGTAGTGGCTGTGGTTGTTTTTCTCGAAATAAGGTGCTGCTCCTTCCGAATTCGGTCGGCCGCTTTTCCCGATATTTGGTCTCTGTTGCTCCGTTACGCTCTCTTGCGGCTTGAGGTCTTGTTGCTTCTTTCTGGTCGGCCGCTTCTTTCGGCTGTTGCACCTTCTACTTTTGGTCAGGCTTTCCTCTGTCCCTGGTCCCTGTTCCCCTTCTCCTTTCCTTTGGTTCAGCTCATCTTTCCTCTGCCTCTGGTCGGCGTTCCCTTTTCCGTTCCTTTGGTCTGTGGTCCCTTTTCCCCTGCCTTTGGTCTGTATTCATGTACATTATAATGGATCAAATTTGATTTATCGTTGACGTTATTTGTTCTGCGTAGAATTGTAGTTTACCACGTGTCTTGTGCTAATGTGGGCGCGACTGAAACACTCGGATTGCGCCCTTCAAGTGTGATGCTCACACAATTCTCGGCAAGATGGATTCACGAGAGTGTGCTAGTTACCGATAAAGAAGACGATCCACCTAGTTCTTGTACGGCCGTAGATTAATATCCAGTGATAAAGAAGACGGTCCACCTTGTTCTTGTACGACCGCAGATTCTTACATTGGAATCATGATCGCTGTGTGCCTACCCACGCTCGACATCTTACCTCGATCTATTTTGGGAAATGCTGCGGTAATTTGGCGAATTACCTCAGGTATGGCTCTCGGAAAGTCAGGTGTATCCCGTCACACGTCACAGGTCAACACGTTCTTCCTTTGCAACGAGGGTGTACCACTCACTAATAGTACACCTTGTGTTTTATCTCTCTCATCACTACCACCAATACACACAGAACACAACCCTGCGAGTTATCCTATCGCACAAGAAAAGCGTACACAATCCTCCTCCACACCCTAAGCAATAAAATAATCTACTCTGGACAATCCCGATTGATATGACGGCGTCAACAATAGGGTGAAATCTCCTGTGACTCGAAAATGTGCAATCTGATTTGACCGCGTTCCTATAAGTCTGCACTAGTACCCACACTCATCCCCTGGTCCACTGACCTTATGCTTCTCCTGAAAACGCTTTTGCTCCTTCTCACTGCTTCCATTTGTAACGCCTACGGGCAACATTGCCGACAGTGCAAAGGCAAGCAGACTCTCACGTTCAAGTCGGACGTCCACGCCGGAGAGGCATTGGACTTCTTAGTGTACAGCTTCCAGGGCTGTGCCACGGGCTACGACTATACCATTTTGAACATTGTGCAGACGGGACGCACATGGGTCTACGATCTTATAATCTGGCGCTACTGCGGCACGGGCGGCTCCAGCTACGTGAACCGAGGACCGCGCTGCTACAACAAGATCTGCACTTCTGAAGACGTTCGCACCTTGACGTGCACCCGGACCGTAAAGTGCAAATCAGAGTGTGATTATCCGTGGTGCGGCGTTTAGAGGTTGGAGGCGGAGAAAATATATGCACGCCAATTGCTTTTTTCAGGCACACTGCAGCAATCGTAGGAAATATTGGCGTCGATAAAAGTTGCGCCGATAGAAAGTTCAAGAGCGTCGTGGTTAAACCAGCGACATTCCTTAGATCTGCAAAGGCTTTCCTCGACTCATCCTTACATGTGGCGTTATGAAAATGGGCAGTCACCTTAGTGAGATCTGGCTGCACTACCACCAGTATCTGAATGAATGCAGTCAAGTTACACATGGCACGCGATCGCTGTTCCACCACCACTATCTGAATGAATGCAGTCAAGTTACACATGGCACGCGATCGCTGTTCCACCACAAGTATCCGAATAAATATAGTTAAATTATACAAGGCTACGCCAAATTGTTAATCTCCATGGTGTTTGCTCGCGAAAACGAGGCATACCGCTCAAACGGATCTTTCCGCTCCAACTCGTACTCAACGTTGCGCGCCTTCCCCCACTCGCGCCGCATCACTATGCGCCTCCCCCATTTCCACGCTTCCGCCCCGAGCAAGAATAGAAGCGTACACGGGACCACAATCCCCCACTCGTACCCAATGCCCGTGTGTAAGAAGACCTTATCGTTTATCACCGGTATGTACACCACGGGGAACGTCAGGATGAAACCGCCCACAATCGACCACAACAAAAACTTGTTGCCACTCAAGTCAAGGTACGTTTGGTAGTACCACGCATTCTCCGTGTCCTGTCGCATGTAGAATAGCGAATTGTTGGGGTGGATACATTCCCACGCAAACAAAAGGGCGCACCACGTCATGGTGGCGAACGAGGCCAGGCGCCCGCGGAACACCAAGTTGCACACCTGCGGCAGGCTGCTCATGGCATTGCAGTCTTCTCCTAAATAGCCGTCGCCAACCACATACACCACAACCAGGAAGCATAGAAGGCAACATGCCGCCATCCAGGTACCGTACGCGGCAGTGTCGGCAATCACCAGCCACGTAAAGATCGTATTGTTGGGCTCCTGCTCCAACACATCGTCGCTGGCCCGTTCTTGGCCCAAGCCCATAGCGGGGAAGCAAGAGGTGACCACCAAGATCCACAACACTTCTACGGGCGAGAGAGGGAACACCGAGTAGCCCAGGTCGTCGATAAATGCCAAGCCCACCATGAGGTAGAGCACCAGGCCCACGTTCCCGGCCAACAACTGCAACACAAACTTTTGAATATTGGCCAGCATCCGGCGGCCTTCCTCAATGGCATTGAGGATCGACGCGAAGTTGTCGTCGGTCAAGACAATGTCGCTGGCGTCCTTGGCCACGTCCGATCCGTTGAGACCCATGGCAATGCCGACATCGGCTTTTTTAAGGGACGGGGAGTCGTTCACGCCGTCGCCGGTCATGGCCACAAACTTGTGGCGGCGGTGCAACGCGTCAATCATTCTCACCTTGGTGTGCGGTGCGCACCGGGCGATGACGAGTGGCAACACCGGAAGCGCGTCCACCTGCTCGTCCAGCAAGGCGTCAAACTGCGCTGCCGTCATCACCATAGCGTCGCACACGTCGTCGCTATAGTGATACAAATTGTGGGGCAAGATGCCCACTTCCTGAGCGATAGCCTTGGCGGTGCCGAAATGGTCGCCCGTCAACATGCGGACATTGACGCCCGCGCGATGGCACATTTTGACCAGCTGTAGCGTCTCGGCGCGGGGCGGGTCGTAAATACCCACGAGACCCTGGAACGCGAGCCCGGACTCCACCCGCGAGCGGTCACTCTCGAGCAGTGGGCTAGTTCTAGTGGCAAACGCCAATACCCGGAGTCCCTGCGCCGAGAGCGCATCCATATTGTCCTGAATGAGGGTGCGATCCTGTTCGTCAAGCACTTTGTTGTCGTGGTGCCACGTGGTGCAGCAGTCAAGTACCCGCTCGACGGCACCTTTGCAGTAGATGTGGTACGTGGAGCCCTCCTCCTCTTGGTACACGGCCGACATGCGCTTGATCGACAGGTCAAAAGAGTATTCGGCGACGTGCTGCAAGTTCAATCTCTCCAAAAGGAGGTGGCGGGGACAGTTGAGACGGGTAACAAAGACCTGGATCGCAATCTCGGTGGCGTCGCCCGTAGCTATCCACTCGTCCTGGTCCAGGGGCAGGTCTTTGCCAGGCACCGACCTAGACACGGTCGCGATGTTTGCAAGCAGGGCCGTAACAAGCCAGTCGTGGAGATGGAGGCCTTGCGGCTTGTCCGGAGACGGCACCGGGTCCAAGAAATCCGTCTCCTCGTCGGCGTCGCGAATGTATTGCGGCAGGTACTTGGAGAAGCGAACCGTCCCCACTGTGGGGTTGAACGGCTCGTTCGAGTCGGCCACGTCGAGCGTGCCTAGGGACGGTAGCCACACTTTTTTCGCAATCATCTTGCCCTGGGTCAAGGTGCCGGTCTTGTCGGAGCAGATATCGTTGATACCGCCGAGAGCCTCTAGGGAGTCGAGTTTGCGGACGATAACGTGTTTCTGGACCATTACCAGGGCGCCCACCGCCATGGTGATTGTCAAGACCACGATGAGGGCGGACGGGATCATGGAGAGCGCGACGCAGATTGCGTAGATGGCGACTTCCTTGTTGACGTGGAACCGCTGCAGGGCCATGACGATGATGGCGAGCACGAGCGCGATCCAAAAGAGCACGATAGCGAGCCACGCGAGTTTCCGTTGGAGCGGAGTGCCGACGCTGACGCCGAGAACATTGGCAACAATGTTGCGAACGGTAATGAGGAATGCCTTGGTATGGTCTGCAAAGGACGCGGGCTTCGAGGCTCTCACGATGATACCCGTTTGCGAGCGGAGCGACTGGGCTATTTTTCCAATTTCCGAGTTGAGGCCGGTGCGGACGGCGATCCCGGTCCCGCGGCCCTTTGTGACGACCAGAGAGGCGAACACCATGTTGGTGCGATCGCCGACCGGCACCTGCAGCGAGAAAACGTGGGAATGATTTTTGGAGATGGGGAGGGACTCGCCGGTCAAGAGGGCCTCGTCGGTCTCCAAGTTGATGCACGAGACGAGGCGGAGGTCTGCAGGCACGGTATCGCCCACGCCGATATGCACGATGTCGCCCGGGACGACCTGGACTGCGGGTATAGTGTACGAGGAAGAGGATGGGGACCCCGAGGGATCGTGCTGGCGCGAGACGCGGGCCAGGGGAGAGGATAGAGAGCGCAACAGGCCCATTGTTTTCTCGGCCTTGACTTCCTGGATAAAACCGACGACGATGTTGATGGAGACGACGATGGCGATGGCGGCGCCGGAGATCCAGTCGGTGATGGCCAAAGCGATGATCATGGAAATGATGAGAACGAGGATCATGGCGTTGAAGATCTGGTGGGCGACGATGGTGGTGTAGGAGATGCCGGCATCTTCGCCGAGGGAGTTGTCGCCCCACGCGGCACGCGAGGCCTCGATACTTTGGCTCGTCAAGCCGCGGGAGACATCTGACTGGAAGTGAGAGGCGACGGAGGCGACGGAGGAGCGGTAAGGCTCGGATGCCGAGGGAAGCGACAGCAGCGAGACGTGGGGAGAGATCTTTTCATTAGTGGATGAGGCCGAGGTCATTTCAACATTGGTGTGGAGTGAAAAGTTGAGGGATCGGGAGTCGAGGCGGGGGCGGGCAAGGCATTCTTTTATACCATTGGGCTTGAAAAAAGATGGAGTTGTAGCAGGAGCCGTAATCTAGAAAATATTCTCGGTACCCCGCCCGCCGAATAAGGAAATAGTGCAGATAGTGATTATATGCAGGTGACATCTGGGATGCGGCCGGCGGGTTTTACGCAGCCATGGAACTTGAGAGGCGGGATGTGTGTGATGGCGGTTGTTTTGGATTATCATTGCGTCGTGGATAATCAGAGCTAGCCGATGATAACAGTACTTCTCTGCCTCTAGCTACTGTATCAAGTCGCCACCCACTCAAGTGGGGTACTCCCCATGTGCACGCCCCATGACATAATCCTTGGCAGGCTACGCCTCACCGATTCTTGGCAGCAGCACTATTTGTAATCCACGTCCGCCCACTCTTTCTCGGGTATCCCGATAAGACTGCCCACGTTGGTCATAATATTCCCTAACCCCGTCGGCTGTATCCGGTGCCGAAGTCAACGATGCTGTTCAACTGCTTGTTTTAGGCTTATGTAACATACCAGTAGACTGTGAAGCACTGGAAAGAGGCGTCGTTGGACGGCTTTTGGACATCTACCCCATCGATGGAATACAGCTCTGGTATTTTCTACTCCACTTATTATCTCGCCAGCGACCATTCCACGCGTCAAACCCCACCTCGACAAATCCGATTCCTTATCCACTCACGTGTACCAATTAGCCGCGGTGCCCTTTCCGGAATGCCTGGAGGCGCCCGACCAGATCTCTCAACCAACAGTTCTTGATTACCTATATAGAGTATCATTCGTAATGTCAATGGCTGTTGCACGCCGACCGCTGCAAGAATTGGTCTGAACTTTCCGCCTCTGATTGTTTTTCGCGTGGAGTATGCTTGTAACGAAATGACCCAATAGACTCTGACACATTTCGCATGACTTGTTGGTTGAAATAATATACTCAAGGTTTTGCGCGCGACAGTAGATCGGAGCAGCTGTCGCTGTAAACTTCCCACGTACATTAGGTGAACAATAACTGCATAGTACCAGTTGTGCATGTGGCATCATATACCCACGGAGATATGAACACAGTTTGTCTTCGCAAGTCGCCTCTTGTGGACAATAGAGATCGCGCATGGGGCGAGACTCTGATCGGCTTGACGTCGCGTTCAGAAGCTATCATGTCTCGGTCCCGATTTCAGTCCCAAGTTTGGATTGTTCTCGTCACGATACGAGAGGAAGTTACGAGATCTTTGAATGACGACTTTGAGAGGAGCATCCTCCGATGCTTTCCGTCGCGTAAATAAAGTAACGCCGGCTTCCAAAAATTAGGAAGAAAAGGGAAAGCTACAGGGTGCACCAACATGATCGCATCTCTTCCGCTAATCACAGGAGTAATCAGAGCGGTGCTCGGCAAAATGCAAGTTTCGGCACGGCTAACTGCGCCGCCCGGATCCCGGATGCCCTGAAAATTTACATTTTTTCCACCAGTGATCCGGCGTCATCCGATTCGCGGTCGGGAAACCCTAATTCCAATCCATGCAAACTGATTTGATCCTCGATGCTATAAATCGAGGCAACCTCAAAGACGCCCAGGCCGCTGTGGCCGTCAAGCTCCGGTCGACTCCGCGTAACGCCTCGCTTCTCGCGCTCGATGCGTTGGTCGCCCATCGTCTGCATAACGCCGATGCGGCGATCCGCAAGTGCGCTCTCGCCCTATCCCATACCCCCACCGACCCCGCCGCGCTCCAGCTCTTGTACGATATCTACTGCGATTTGCACCCCGCGAACCCCTCCCTCGTTCCCTCCTCCGTCTACGAACTGGCCTTGAAAAAGTATCCCGTCGCCGCCGCCGCCTTGTGCTCGTCCTGGCTCAATAGCGCCATCCCGCACTACCTGTTGCGCGAGTACTCAAAAGTGTTCAACGCCTTCGCCAGATCTGAAAGAAATAACCTTAATTTCAAGTTCTGGCTGGCCCTCGGCTATTTCTGGCTCGCCACCGATACCGCCACCGACCCCAACCAGCGCTCTCTTTTCGCCCAATTGGCCAACAAGTTGCTCGCACCGCTAGCCCCGCTGACGCTGCTGCAGCTCTGGCTCAAGCTTGAAGTGGCTATCGCGGCTACCGACCACGACTCTGTCCTAAATCTCGCCATCCCGCAAAATGCCCTCACGGACTTGCTGGTCCAGTTGCGCTACTGTCGCTACTTGCACGCGTCGCAGCAGTGGCTGCTTCTCCTTGAATACTGTCGGCTGCTACTCCAATCGTGCTTTGACGACTTCGATACGTGGCAATGGTTCCTTGAGCTGGGCCAGAACCTCGATCAGCTCGATCAGGTGAGCGTGGTGCTCTCCAGTGCCCCGCAGCCGAGCCGGAACGTATCGCTAGTAGCAATCTCACTTGCACTGGCGCAGAACGTGGCCCTCACAGAGCCGATCCAGCGCTATCTCGACCGGTACCTCGACAAATTGTGTTGTTTCCCGGACGTTTCCCGTTACTTTGACTCGAGCTCCATTCCATTTTGGTCGGAATACTATAATAGTACAGACCTGCACTCTGTGGTTCGTCTCGTCAACATCCAGAAAATGTGGTTCCGCATTCATCACGAGAAATCGGCAGATTTCATTTCCCGCTTTTGCCACCGCGCCTGGGAGTCGTACAGGCAGCACGGTCCTGGCTTGGGGTACAACAGTTTCGACCCGCACCCGGCGTCGCAGCTCGCGCTAATGGCGGTGCTCGCCCTGTTGCAGCAGGATTTCAGCGTGGAAAAACTTGTCCAGAGCCTTGTCACGGTGCTCCACTTGCTCGAGCGGGACCCGCACAACCCCATGCTCATGCTCTGGACGCTCAAACTCGCGTCCAACTTGAATCTCAACGGCTTTGCATCGCACTACTGCCGCCGTCTCAAGATCAAGAGCATCCAGAACGACACGCTCGGCCACTTTTTGCTCCCGGCGAGTCCCTCCGCGGCGCATCTCGGCGACCTCGTGCACGCCTACCAGTTCTACATGACCAGCGACCACGAGGTCGTGACGAGCGTGACGGACGCGCTTGAAAACGGCGTCTACAGTAAACTTACGGGCTTTTTCAATTTGGGCAGGCGCGTCTCCTGCCTGGTCATGCGGCACTGGATCCTGCTCACCATCATCAAGCACAGTCTTTTGCTCGGCGACCATCGGCGCTTGGGCTTTTTCGGGTCGGTGTTGCAGCGCGATCAGCTCAGCGATACTGCGCTATGCGACAATCGCGACTTCACCGTCGAGTACCATAGTCTAGGGCTTGCGGAGCTTGTTATGCCGCAATTGGACGCACCTACTGCATGGTCCATGCTCGATAATCACTACTTGCCGCTTGCCCGGTACAAGTACTTGGCGTTGTTGGCTCCGGACGCGCCGACGATGGCCAAATGGACGAAACAGTATGTGGCGGCCATCGAGGCCGTGCCCGCATGCAAAGCGGCCACGCCGTTCGACGTATTGTTGCACCGTATCACCGCCGCCTTGCTTAAATTCCATTGCAGGGACGCGTTCGCCAAGGAACACGAGTCGCTCAAAAACTACTTGTTCAAGAACCTCACTTTCTCTCGCATGCGCAAAGCGTTGGAACAGGGCCCTGAAAACGGTCCAGAACAGGGGGACAATAGTGTTTTGGGGTGGCATTTGCACTACAACTTGCAGAACGCCATTGAGTTGGTGCGGATCGGCCAGATGCTTGCGAAACGGCTGCGGGATTCTGTGCTCGTGCAAGCCATGGACTTGTTCTTGACGGATGTGGCGGACGCAAAGTACGGGGACATGCAGCGTGAAGCGTACCGCCAATTGTCGGTAGCGTGCGTGCTGGAGAACATGGCCATCAGTCCAGTGTCGGTTGGCGAGACGGTAAACGGTCTTGTTGATTCGGTGCGCCAGTCTACGCAAGCGTGGCTAACGTCTCCTTGAAATGGACACATTGAATGATGCTGAGTGAAGGGAAAATACTAGAGATCCAAGTTTTCGTTTTGATTCGAGGGCAATTACAGGTTAAAGCTTAGTCCTGCCTCGAGGGAAATCAAGTCAAGGCCTTTGTTTAAATAATGACTATAAACACAGTACCAATGGTAGTAGAAACTTGGTATCCATTGGTAAAGATGCGACTGTTGATTGGGGTGTCATGTGAAATAGAATAATGCACAACTCTAATCATCACCCCGCACGTCTGTAGATGAGTCTTTATTGATTGAAATTGGAGGAAGGCAGATGATTCACTATGGTAAGATTATTCAACTTTCATCAGATTAGGCACGGGACAAGATTCTCACTTGTGCCGAGTTGGAGGAGATTATTTTCAAAGGCTACCTCCTTTATCAGACCTCTTATGGATAATTCGGTTATCATCGAAACCATGTCTTTTAACCCGTAGCATGATGCCGATTGCCTCAGGCGTTAGGGGTCAGATATACACGTGATAGCTATGAAAGCGTTGCAGTGATGCTCTGCATTGAGTGATCAGTAGCCGAAGCTCAACCGTAAGTATCAGTTGCAAATGAATGTCATCAAAGTGAGCAGGAAAGCTAACAATAAAGCATCAAAGTGAGGAGGGGTGCTAACAATAAAGTTTTGAGAGGACTGAAGGTAAATCAGGCACAGGTTCTAACGGCAGTACTGGAAGTGGCCGATCGACCCAAGGGGCCATCTCGTTCAGCGTCTTCCATCACTGTTTGAGGTACGGTGCCAACAGCTCGATCTGTTTCATGCCGCAGGAGAGCAAGTACTTGCGATGAGCCAAGTCGGAGACCGAGGCGTTGAGCCTGAACTGTGATCTTACATGCAGCATGAGGTCCTGTCGCTCGTGAGATCGGTACACGTGTCTGACGAGCAGACGGTACGCGTGCCTGACCAGCTGGCGGAAGATAAATTCGTCGAGGGGCAACGCCTTGCCAAGACGACGGCTCATGTTTGGGAGGGCAACAGGCGCCACAAGCCGAGTGCGGAAATGGCCGAAAAAAGGTGAGTGCGGAAATGGCCGAAAAGAGGTGAGAGCGGAAATGGCCGAAAAGAGGTGAGAGCGGAAATGGCCGAAAAAAGGTGTGGTGGGCGCAATTTAGAAATGAGAATCCCGCTTCTCTGCTAAAGCCTCACCCCGGCAAAGTACGCCCTGCGTGGGAACGCGTGGGCTGCTAGCCGCCTAGGCGCGATCTGACCATGCAACGCCACTCCTACGCGCTGGATCGCGTCTTGCAAGATCTCCAGATAAGGTTCAGAATACGTGTCGCGCTAGGACCAAGACATCGCTACGTTACTGACGTTCAGTGGTCTCGCCGCCTTCCACCCTCTGTTGTAACAGCTATTTCCCCCATCCCACCCTCTGTTGTAACAGCTTTTGGTGGCATGGCGCGATGGAATATTATCCGCTTTCCGCCCACGGCACAAACTGAAACGCCGGAGATATCGGCCGCCTTATCTGCTCGCTTATTTTCAAGCGAAAACTCCGCAATCCGATTCGGCCCTCTCGGAGATATCGGCCCTGCGAAATCTCTTCTGCTTCATATAAAGTTTGAGCGTTCCATCGCTTTCCCGTTCTCTTCCCTCTCACTTTTCTACCACCTATTCTTCCGCCCATTCCCACCATGTCTTACATTACCGACACAAAGATCCCCCAGCTGGAGGTTCTTCCCCTCAAAACAGACATTGGCGCCTTGGCTAACCGCATCAACGCTGAAACAAGATCCCACCACAACAAAGTCGACAAAATGGTCACTTTCCGCTTCGCTTTGGCTCTTCGTGACTACAAGATTTACCGCCAGGGCTTGCAGAGCTTCTACCATGTTTTCGCGTCTATCGAGACCGCCCTAGCGCGCGAACTCGAACAGAACACCCCATACGCCCCCATGCTCGCTCAGGTCTGGAAACCAGAGATCGCCCGCGCCAACAAGCTCACCTCGGATTTGCTTTTTTTCTACGACGGCCACAAGGAAAAGTTTACCAAGCCCATCATGCCGGCTCAGATCGCCTTTGCAAATCACATCTTGACCGTCACTCGCGAAAAGCCCTACTTGCTCTTCGCTTACTTGCACGTCATGTACTTGGCCTTGTTTGCCGGCGGCCGCATCATCAAGTCGCTGCTTGCGAAGGCTACCGGAATGTTCCCCAAAAAGGACGGCTTGTCTCACGCGGAAATCGTCCGCTTGGGCACAAACCTCTTCCGCTTTGATGTCGCCAGCGACGAGGTCTTGCGTGTCGCATACAAGCGCGACTACGAGCTCGTCACGCGCGGCGGCTTGTCCGAGGACGAAAAGCGCGACATTATCCAGGAATCAAAGTACATTTTCGAACAGAATGCCCAATGCATCATGGAGTTGGAGGAGCATAACCGCCAGAGAATGCAGCAGAAATGGCAGTACGTGGCTGTCACCAAGGGCATGTATCCCTTGTTGTTTATGGTGTTGATGGGATTGGTATACTGTGTGCGGTCCGTGACTTTCCACTGGGTATAGGGCATTCACTTTCCCCGATCCAATCTGTTTCGTACAATTCTTGTGTGTATTTTTTGCTACAGCTTTCTTCAAACTCTAAATACATGGATCCAGCATCTTGTTCCATTATTGTTTCGCCAGATCTAGTGAATCGAAAGATCTATTGCGCTGGAGATCTATTGCGATAGAGATCTATTGTATCATAGATCTGGCGTTTCTGGATATCGCATATCGAACTGGTAGATCTATTAACGCGTGAAATTATTGCATCGGTTGTGCTATGAAGATAATGTGACCTGGAGTCCAGTGTACTGCTAGACATCACATGACGGGTAGATCTAATAACAGGTGAGATCATTGGATTGGTTGTGTTATGAAGATAATGTGATCAAGAGTCCTGTGTACTGCTAGACATCACATGACGGGTAGATCTAATAACAGGCGTGATTATTGGATCGGTTGTGCCATGAATATAATTTGATCTTCATTATCTCACAATAATCGTGAATTGTTAGCAGGGATAATTGGCTTGCGACAGGAGCACGAAAAAAACTGCGACCAGTGTTCTAAGGTCCCCTACCTAAGATGCATTGAGCCAAGCGCCAAAGTGAGGTTGCAAGCAAGGCACCCCAAGGTGGAGTCGAATAAAGTCTGCTAGCCTCGTAGAAACCCACGTATCTAGTATCGATTGGGTCATGTTAGTCAATTGTCCTCGCACCATCAAAAACATCAACTGTTCAATCATCCGATTGCAGCTTCAAGGCTCCTCATCATCCTCGCTCTCGTGGCACGACTCCAAGTAGTCACATCGGTCTCCATCTCTCGTATATTTCTTACCATTGGTATTGCCCATCTTCTCAAGGTACTCGGTCCCATCCTTGGCATACAATAGCGTCCACTCCGCATGCTCGTCATTGTATGTGTCTCTGCTATCATCGCTACTATCGCTCTCGAAATTCTCACTGTCATCTTCGTCCTCGCTGTCGTCGCCCTGGCTCCCGCCGTCTTGGGGATTCACCGAAATGAGATTGAGCAAGTTCGTGACGCCCTTTGGATTATCTTTTATCCAGTTGTGTGTCCATGCCACAATCCTATCGACATTCTCGTCCATCTCGTCCGCAGTGTTTGACGCCAATTCAATAACAATTTCCGGAATGTAAGAGTCTCGAGCCTCCTGCAAGATCACTTCCATAATCTCGCAATCTAGATTCTCTGTAATCTTGACCTGTGAGTAGTTGCGCTTGGTGAGACGCGAATGCAACAGGGAACTATCTGTGCGCAACACTACCACCAAGTCGATGAGCCGCTCGGGGAACACATCGCAGCAGTGCCAGTCAACAATATTGCCTCCTTTCTTCAAGTCGTCTTCAATCAGGTCCAAAAGCTTGTCCTCGTCCACCACCGACGTGTCTAGCCTCGCATCGTAGCTGTCGATGCACTCGCGCTCCTTCGCCACAGTGCTAATATCTAAATGCGTATACGTGTGATCGGGAAACTCGCGATTGAGTACAGACACCAAACTGGTAGCATGCGAGGACTTGCCGCATCCCGGTGTACCAGTTATAATGATGTTAGGATGAAAGCGATGGGTCATTGGCATTGCTACTCTAGTGATAAAACCCTTGATGAGGTCAATGTGGATAGTTTGTGTCGCGAAGATCTGCAATCACATGATGTGTGACTTTTATTTCTAGAAACGCAATCACGAGACACACTGTACTATGGCCTGAAAATTAGACACCTTCCACTAAACAAGTACACATTTACCGCCATGCGTATGTCAAAAGAACCCGGATACAGTTCCGTACACCCTTACTAACACTGTGCTAGCCACCATGCCTCCGCCCGGTCTATCGCATACTCCCAGCGCGCCCCTGTCAAGCCAGGACGATATGGCCAACTATGGCATGCTTAGACTCTCTAGCTTGGTGAAAATGGATCCCTCAGACTACACAGCTTTTGCTATAGGCCAGGACATTTCTAGTATTGGCATTGACTTGTCTCCGCAGTCGCACGTGTTGAAATCATTCGCCAGTCCCTGGACAGAGACCTCGCGCTCCGAAGTCGAGCCCTACTTTTCATTACCATCCGCTATTCTCCCAGAAAACATTATCCCTCCTCCAGGACCCTGTGACGCGAAAATTCCCAACTTTAGTGACGAAACCCTATTCTACATCTTCTATTCTAGGCCCCGCGATACTCTTCAGGAATACGCCTCGAGGGAACTCGTGGCCCGCAACTGGCGGTACCACAAGGATATACAAGTATGGTTGACCAAAGACCTGAATGTCGAGCCCGTCCTCATTAGTCCAGACGTGGAAAAGGGCGTTTACATCTTTTTCGACCCGCACAATTGGGAAAAGATAAAAAAGGAGTTCATTTTGCATTACCTGTCGGTTCAGTCGTGAGAGCTTGTGCCTTTCATGATGGCTCACTCAACTGATTTGATAGCCATCTGCATCGCCACGCCAGAAACATCGAGGGAAGAATTGAAAGAGGCCTGAAATAGTGGACGAAATAAAGGTCTCGCCTCTGAGCCAGACAAGTCACAGCCTCACTTAAAGAATGGACATTACAACTCAGCCCTTCCTAATCTTCTTTGTGATACGTCACCTTATCAACCTTGACTTCGCCCTGCACAAGCGTATATATAAACAATGTGCATGTCGTGCCCTGGGTGTCCAAGAGACAGAAAGAAGGAGTACACGACGTGAGCTCGTCGACCTTGTCCAAGATTGACTCGTCAATTTCCATAGTAGCAGCATCATCCGCATCTTCAAGACTCTCGTGTCCAAACAAACCTTGACTAGCAGGCATTGCGGTGTTTTGTGTATTATTGATGTGGGTTTTATCGTTGGACTGGCCCTGATTCGATGGATTCTGTGCTTGGTTTTGGTCCTGATCTTGGTCTGCACTGTTAGTTGTATCGGAAGGGTCTGGTTTCGTAAGATGAGCCGCATTTTCCTCGGTATCACCCTTCTCGTCCTTTGAACTATCTCCCTTATCATTAGCATCATTTTCTTTTTCCTTGTATTTGTTGTCTCCCTCTAGATTTCCATCGGCGTTTTTATCATCAGCCTTGTTGTTCTCGTTATCCTCGTCAACAGCTTTACTTTCATCCTCTTCCTCATCATCGTCATAGTTTGCGGGCCAGTCGAACGTGTATGCGCCCGTTGCACTGCCAGGATTGATGAAAAATTTGCCGTCAAGAGTGTATGCCTCGCGGCGATGGGTCCCACCCCACACTAATACGTCCACGTCGATCTCACGAGCAAACACCAGCAAGGCCATCGGGTCACCGCGGGGGATAAGATTATAGCCGTTGGTATAGCCGATCCGCAATCCGCCCATAGTCATGACACCATACGTGCCGATAGCATGATCTTTACCGTCCAAGTGGCGAAGGTGCTGTGTTAAAAGTCCCACATCATCGAACTCTCCGCGTACAGCGTGAAACATTGGGCTGATGCCGTGAAGTAGACCTAGACTCTCGGGCGATCCGGAAACGTTTCCCAAGCATAAAACATGACCGATCTTGGAGTTTGTGGGGACTTGGTTCGGTTGAGGGCACAATAGTTTGCGGAACTTGTCAGGAATCTCCAGAGCTCTGGTGGGGACATGGAGGTCTCCAATGGCGAGTGTTAGCATTTGTATGGTCGGACTGGAGTCTATTGACGCGGCACTCTCCGGAAAATACTGTGGTGCGATTAATGACTAAGCGCCCCTCTTCCCAATGGGGAAATTTGGCTGCAATTCTTTTCTCATGATTTTACGCAAACCTTAAATTATCATTATCTAGTATACTAGTTGGATTCTACGTTTAATCATCATTCACCTCCCTAATTAGCCCACTCTTCATTCTCTCCTTAATTTCTCGCATTGACCTTCTCCATCACTTGTGGGTAGTGCTGGAAAATCTCGTCAAACCGGTCACGGTTAGTCATTTGGAAAACCTCGGGGTCCCTCGCCAATGCCACAAAGAACGTCAGTACTCCAGACGTGATAACAGTCAAAGCTATCCGCGTGATCTGCCCGGCAATCAAGAACGAGAATGCCATGACGGGCGCAGTATAGTTGCCACTGCTATTGTACGCCGGGTGCGTGAACCACAAGTACAAGTGGGAAAGCAACGACACAGTGTACGATACACACAAGGAGTACATGTTGAGCGACGTGTCAATGAAACAATCATTGATCATGGCATCGATTCCCTTGAACCGGAACAAGTCAAATGTTTCGCGGGCCAGTTTAATGTACAGCTTCCCGTACAAAGCGATGACACAGTACGCATACCGGTTAAAGTATCGAGCCATCCACTCAAGGATTCCAATGAAAAAATCCAAAATCAAGAATCCGCACCCCGCGCAGGTATCTCCATCCGCGAAGGCGTTGCTCTTGAGAATGTTGATGAAAGCTCGGAGAAGCTCGATAAGCGACACAATCAAGGAGCCAAAGCAAATTGATCCAAAACAATACGTCAATGCGCGCCGCAATGCCCCGAGCGCAGGCAACCGTGGAGCCCCTTGGTCAGACAGAGCCAAGTAGTACCACGTCCCGTAAACACCGGCAATAACCACGTGTATCACGTTGCGAATCACTTCCAGAATAAAGTAGCCCGCAAAGAATACAAATACAAGCACACCAATGAGCTTGGAATTCAGACAGTCGCCACCCCCAACCTTGCACGCCGGATTCAGCAGGTTGGGCTCGTATTTGACATAGGTAGCAACAATCGTGGCACTGAACCAGGCGCCAAAGGCTCCCAGTACGACGATTCCCACAAACAGAGTCACAAGAGTGGAGGGGTATCGCTTCATCACATCAATGGCAATCTCCAAAACGGTGGCGCTGAAGGGGATCCGATGGCGTGCACTCCAATACGACCACGCCGCCAAAAGAGTGAACACTAGAAACACGATTGCCGCCGAGTAGTAGTGCTTCACAAAGTAGTAAATGGAGGTTCCAAGTCCTAAAATTACGTTAAATATCAATCCTGTGGTAATGAAAAGGCGTGGTGCGAGACGTGCATACACAATAATAGCCGCGGAAAGCACCACCGATACCACCACGATAAAACTGAAGAGAATCAAGGTGTTGGTGTTGAGCGTAAACAGATTGGCATTGTTATAGATCGAAGAGCCTTGGAAACTATACGTTTGGCGAAGAGCATTGAGAGTAATGCTGCTTATTGCGACAAAGCCAGCGCATACCAAAACAAAGAATACCGAAAAGGGCCAATCGTTGAACTTGGGCTTCTGAACGTGGAAACTCTCATCAAAGTTGCCCGAGGGATGGGGCTTTGTATCGGTATTTATATTTTCCAAGTCTGGTTTGACATGATAGACACCATCATCAGCCATTGTGCTGTTTTCCTGTCAAAAAAGGTGTAGTTAGCCTGACATTCCGGATAGCAAGGTTTTGCAACGGCTGGTCTGCTTTTAATTACCGCATTGGGAGACAAATGACACTTGCAGGGAAGTGTATGCAGGTTTCTCGAATTTTCTAAAATTCCCGCTAAGCGAGGCGTGTGGGTAATATGCACACATTCCAACCACTTCTTCAAGAGGCGCCCAGATATCTATAAGGGTGAAAAGTGTGGGCTTATTCAAAGTATGATCTCTGAAATTTGCTGGTGTAGAAATTTTATAGTGGTATTTTGATTTGGTGAGCCCAACGGCGAGAGCGGGGCTGATATGCGACATCGAATAAGAAATTCAGGCAATTTGCATGCGCCATGGAAACTCATCCTCACGGATATGATGGTCGTCTTATAAGATAGGTAATGGCCAGAGGCGGAAGTTCAGCAACAAGCAGGTATTTTTCTGACGAGATATAAATTTGTCGATCGGCTCGCGTTTTTGGATACCAGAAGGTAGCGGCGAGCATTTGCACTACAAGCGATATCTCTCTGGAATTATGAGGGCATCGCTACGCCTTGCGACGAAACGATATTGAAAGTCGTGTCGCAATGTTATCGAGCAAGTGACTTCATGGCTGCAAATTTAATTTGTAATATTTTTTCGCATGCTCGTTGGCTGCAAAAACATATGGGCAAGATCAAGTAAGGTTGCAGATGGCCGGGACTATGGAGCCTACGAGAGATCGTTACGGTGCGATCATACTGCATCCGTACTACACTTGAGGCGATCCTCCAATTAGTTCCTATTCCATGAAAAAAATTAGATTTCTAATATTTCCAATGAGAATTGCGGCACATTCTTCTATAAATAAACCATTGATCATGACCGTCGATCATGAAATCTAAATACCGAACAAGCTGAGCCCACCCATTGGACTTGAGGTATCTGCCATTCTACGCAATATACCATCGTGCTTCTTCAATGCTCATATCCTATCTTGTATTGAATTTGTCTGATTGAATCCGCTGCCTCGCTCTTCTAGATTGTAAAACACATACACACCATCACGAGAGAAAATTAAGGAGTAAGATGAGAGGCACAAACCCCAATATTAAAAGCATCAGATGATACGCGTGAGCTCTGTTCAAGCGGAGCAGGAGGCTGAGTGCCGCTTGGCATCCTGTGAATACTTCAATATGAAAGCCTGCGGCAAAAGAGAAACGCAGTTCAATGCAGTGGGGCGCAGGTCAACTTTCACTTCAAGCTCACTGCTCGCCCAGATCGGAATATGTACGCGCGCACCGGAGTTTTGGCGGCGGTTCATGTGATTTCAAAAAATACAGCGCTAATGGCTATGATTCAAGAGTGGTATCTCTTCGCTTCCATCCGTGATGTTGCAATCACTGGTACCTTACTCGAATGCTGTTTCGATTACGGCAATACTTTTGGGTATCGCCTGGTTAGCGTGTTCACTTGACTATCGATACCTGCTGACAAAAGTGGTATCATGTGACGACATCAGAGCTTTGTGAGCTGCAGCAAGAAGACCATCCCTTTCTAGAAAATGCATTTGTAAGCGGCTGGTACCAAGCATACACGTGTCTTGGACGAAGGCCGAACCGGCGAAGTCCTGCGACCTTGCTTGTTCCTCACCTTGCGATAGAATCCTTTCCTCGACAAGTGGTCTCTCCACGCGTATAAATTGAAGGCTAATTCCACTGATTCTCCAGGACCCCCATCATCATACTCGTTTAAGTCATGCAGCTCTCCGGTTTCCTCTTCTCTTTGCTCGCTGTTGCTCCCGCTTTAGTATCAGCTGCTGAGCCCTTTGTGGTTTCTGTCCCTCTTCCTAACAGTGAAAATGGCCTCGCGGTCACCACTGCAGAGTTTGCTGTGATTGCCAACTCGGCGGAGTGCCAGAACCCCAAGTCCAATCGCAACCCTTTCCGCAACGCCATCTACATCGATGGAAAGTCTCACGCAGAGGGTATTCAAGCGTGGCTCGATTATTTTTCCCAGTTGCCCGAAAAGTGCCACCCCAAGCCTTACGAATTGGCTATTGCCGATGGCAAGACCACGGAGGAGGCCGAGCGTGCTCAGGCCGCATACGTGAAAGTGAAGCAGCTCGCCGCAAGGAGCCCCATTCTTGTGGACTCCTACTACCAAGAAGTTTTTCAGGGTAAAACCCCCGCTCAAGCCTACCTCCACTGGATCGAACACCGCAAGGGATGGACTTCCTACGAATGGCAGCCTGAGTCTGATGCTCAGAAGCAGTAAGCATATTGGATGCAACGTTTTTAAGTAGCTAAATCGCATAAGTATCGTAGCTTTTAAACCAAGTTTTTGTCTTTTGAAGATTGAAAAAGCGTTCTGGGCAGTAGCACGCAATGATACTCGCGATATCAATAATCGAGATTCTTGAACGAATACTCCAAAGTCACACCCTTGACCTGCCTGAAACATCGAGTATTCCAGGGGATTGCTGATCCTCGCAAAAAGTACGCGCAAGCAGTTGTTTGTCTTCAACATTGCAAAACGGTTTCAAGCGGCCCTTGGGATTGCTTAGTATATGCGCATGAATGAGTTGCAGTGAAAAAATGCCGTCTAGTTTCTTCGTGTCAAATAATTTGCAGATCCTAAAGGCTAGCATACAACTGATATCTCCTTCGAGACTTCGTCGCCTTGGAGTTGAAATGAGGCGCTTCGACACCTTCCTGCAAACAAGCCAGAAAGACACACCGGAACTCGAAGCCTGCGGGGATATGTGACATCAGGTGATGGGCACGATTTTTTGTGACAATCTTCAAGAGCAGGATAAGGTGGCCACGGGCGATAGAATCAATCGGTTAAGCCTTGGTGTTGCAGACTCAACTCAGAGAAAATTGCCGAAGTACATCATGTCAACACAGATCTGAAAAACAACCTAACAGGTGCTTAGTAGAGAGCGTTTCCAAGAGATTCCGCGATGTGCAAATCAGAGATGATCACACGTGAGGTAGGTCCTTGCATGCAACCGAGTCGAAGGAAGCCTTAAATCAGTCTTGGCATCCATCAGTGCAGTAACATACCGTTGAATAGAGCCTTTGCAGCTCGAGACTCCACGCCATTTGCGAGAATGTGTTACCGGCTTTCAATCAGTTTATTAGATATCAAGGTAGCGAAAAGACGGAAGACAAGACTTGCCAACATAAGATCCCTATTCGTCGTCTGAAAGTACCAATCGGGTCCTCTCGATCGCCCCGCAGTAAAGTTGAGTCACATTTGCTGGGAAAAATGGCACCTGGTGATGCACTCGGGGGCTTTGCGGAATGCTGCAGGAGGCTAATTAACTAGTTCTAGCTTTGAGGTTCCAAGCAGAAGCAGCTCATCCCTTGAACAGCGTAGGTGGCCTGATATTGCTACTCCAAAACATATAAATTCGGCGATATTCCCACTTCATTTCAAGTCCGTCATCCTCTTCACTAGTCATGCAGTTCTCCGCTTATTCGCTCTCATTGATCGCTTTAGCATCCGCATTCGTAGCGGCGACCGAGACCTCCGTGAAAAGCGAGGGCGACCTGGCGGTCACTTTCGCAAAGTTTCTTGATACCACTTGGACCGCTGACTGCCAAAACTTCTTTGTGCCAAAACGCAACCCGTACACGCACGCCACTTTTTGGGAGTCCAAAACCCATGCCGAGGGCATGGCGGCATGGCGTGAGTACTTTGCGCGCTTGCCCGATAAGTGTCACCCGAAACCATACGACATGGCGATTGCAGATGGCAAGACCAAGGAAGAAGCGGAAAAAGATCAGGCGGCTTATTTGAAGTTGCAGGAGCTTGCGATATCGAACCCAACCATTGTGGACTCGTATTTCCAAGAAATTACCCGTGGTAAGACACCAGGTCAAGCTTACGGCCACTGGGTCAGGAACCGCAAACTCTGGGGTGAGGGCGAATGGCAGCCAGAGTCGGATGTTAAGATTCAGTAGGGGCATGAGCAATCAACACGACTTGTGAGCCACAGTAGTTTTCAGACAGTTTATATAGCATGCATTCAAATTTCTCTTAATATATCGGGACCTATTGATAAAAGTCCGGGTTGAGTTCTTTCGAGCGCTTTTTCAAGAAATGCAAGCATTGCTATGAATCGAAGAGGCGGTCTCGAAAATAATGGGGGAGAAAGACGTTAGACAGCACTATTGGGTCTTGGGCCCTCGGCAAATGGTAGTTTGATCATTCAATGCAGTCGAATGATTCAAAAGGAAGGGTTATCGGACGTGAGTATTCACCTGTTGCATATGCATATTCCTAAAAGACCTTGAAGTACTTGAATGCAGCTCATGTGATGCCGCGCATATTTCAAATTCATGTAAAGGGCAATAGACGCCGAGGCACAAGAAGACGTCCCAAAGGCCCGCTGGCCTGTTCGATGGTGGGGTGAATTGGAGATCAAAGGTCGTCATATTAGAGAAAGTTCTAAATGTAAAACACAAAATACTTCCCACTAAGAGGCATCAGCTGATGGATATGTGAGGTAGCATGATGCTGCGCCGTGAGCAGAGCAATGCATTTGTGGCTCATCCCTTCAATGGTGCTTCGTCTCTCGACTATAAATTCACGGGCATCCCTCTCTATTCCAGGTCAATAATCAACATTGCTGTATCAAACATGCAATTCTTTGTATTCTCTCTTCCTTTGCTCGCTGTTGCGCCAGCATTCGTGTCAGCTAATGAGCCCCAGGCAAAAAAAGAGGATGAACTGGCTGTCACTTTCGCAAAGTTTCTTGACACCACTTGGTCCGCTGACTGCCGAAACAACTGGAAACCAAAGCGCAACCCTTATACGCACGCCACCTTTTGGGAGTCCAAAAGCCGTGCTGAGGGAATTGCGGCATGGCGCGAGTATTTCGGGCGCTTGCCCGAGAAGTGTCACCCAAAACCCTACGACATGGCAATCGCCGATGGTAAGTCCAAGAAGGAAGCCGAAAACGATCAAGCTGCATACGAGAAATTGCAGGAGATTGTGATATCAAATCCAGAAATTGTCGACTCGTACTTTGGGCCGATCCAGACTGGTCAGACACCGGGTCAAGCCTACGGTCACTGGATCAGGAACCGTGACATCTGGGGCATTGGCGAATGGAGACCAGTGTCGAGTTCCTAGCAGCAATAAAAGTGACTTTGCTTTGTACTGTTTGCACATTGAAATTTTATAAGTCGGATCATGTAGGATATATCCTTTTTTTGTTGAAAGTGGTATGAGGCATGCAATCATAATTTTGAACAAGAGCGTAGGTAAACCTGCTTCAGTGGAGAAACACGCGGGACGATAAACCAAGTGCAAGTCACAGCTGAGCACACTTGCCATTGGGTCGTGTATGTGATTGTTTAAGGGACAATGCATCACCGATGTACGACCGATTATTAGCATCATGCCATGCTTTCGCAAACACAGTGTTTTATTTTTTAACAGAGCCAATTGTTGAAATGAGAGACGCTTTGATCTGCACTCAGCTTCAAAGGAGCTCACATCTGACTTCCCACGGTAACCACCATCAACTTCAATTTCTTTTGACGCATTAAGAATTGACAACAAACCGATACCAAGTGTGGAAGGACGAATCAGGTGATGCGATTTTGCGGACTGTAGCGTGCTTCCACCACATGAACGGAAGAATCAGGAGCTCAAGTAGACGCGATGCAATCTCGCTTACCTCGCTATAAATTGACCGCGAAAACCAGTTTGACTCACGCCTCCTGACATATTATGTGTACAGGCTATGCTTCCCTCTACGCTTCTCCTCTCAATGCTTGCTTCTGCACTCGAACTAGTATCGGCCACCGAGCCTTCGGCGTCGGGATCTCCACCGACAAACAACGCTGAAGGCTTGGCGGAAACTTTCGCAAAGTTCTTTGACACCACTTGGACCGTTGACTGCCAAAACTTCTTTGCAGACAAGCGCAACCCTTATGTTCACGCCACCTACTGGGAGTCAAGACCTCATTCTGAGGGCATAGCAGCTTGGCGCGAGTATTATGCGCGTTTGCCCGAAAAGTGTAACCCTAAACCCTATGACATGGCGATCGCCGACGGCAAGACTAAGGAGGAGGCCGAGAAAGATCAGGCTGCGTATGCTAAATTGCAGGTGCTTGTAGTGTTGCACCCAGCTATAGTGAAGTCGTACTTGCAGCCAATTGAGACAGGTAAAACACCAGGTCAAGCCTACTGCCACTGGGTCAGGAATCGCAAACTCTGGGGTGAGCACGAATGGCAGCCGGAGGCTGATGCTTTGATTTGATGGAAGCCAGGTATTTGCGTATTGTTTGGGTAATATTCATAAGAGTAGATTCATCAAAACGTCACTTGGCGCTTGTCATAGAATAATCAATCCTTGTCGGTGCTCGCACGGGTATTACCACTTCGAAAAAGTAACCCACGCGGGCGTTGTTGAGACAAAGTATGGAGACGCCGTGAAGAGACACGCCAGGGAGTAAGCTGAGGTGATCGGGTGTCAGCTGAGTACATTGACACACGGACAATGCGAGAGAGAATCTCTAACCGATTCTCAAAAACACGCAGTGCTTCAGCATACCGCCTGAAATTGCCCTTGAAGCTAAATACATTTTCGTGCGCGGATATTTGCATGGTCAGCATTTTGAAAGTTCGAGATAACAGAAGTAATGGTGCTTAACCGGGCTTGGTGTCTTTAGCTTAACCGGGCTTGGTGTCTTTGGCTTAACCGGGCTTGGTGTCTTGGCTTAAACGGCTCTGATTAATGTGGAGTAAAGCGAGCATTGCAAACAATGCGATCGCATCAAAAATAAAGTTGCATCAGGTGATCGGAAGGCTTTGCAGCTGTTGCAAACGTAGGTGGTACTTCAAGTGAAAGAATTGGCGACGAGGGGATTGGAGTCTCTCTTCCAAAGTCTTAAATAAACGACCAATTGCGGGTCGCCTCAGGTCCTTAGTCATTTAGCTCATGCCAACGATGCCCCCTTTTACCAATTTTTTCTCATTTCTCATTTTCGTGCTCGAATTAGTGTCGGCTAAAGAGCAATCTAAGGCCAGCGCTTCACCAAAAAGCAGCGAGGATGGCCAGGCGGTAACTTTCGCACAATGTCTAAACATTACTTGGTCCGCCGATTGCCAAAATCAACGGAAAGTAAAGTTCAATCCTTATTCGCAGGTCATTTTTTGGGAGTTGAGGCCCCACGCCGAGGGAATTGCGGCATGGCGCGAGTATTATGCTCGCTTGCCCGAAAAGTGTAACCCAAAACCCTATGACATGGCAATTGCCGATGGCAAGACTAAGGAAGAAGCTGAGAGGGATCAGGCTGCGTATGTGAAGTTGCAGGAGCTTGTGGTATCCGACCCAGACATTGTGAACGCCTATTTACAACCAATTTTAACAGGCAAAACGCCAGGTCAAGCTTACGGTCGCTGGGTACAGGACCACCGTAACTTCTGGGGCATGAAGGAATGGCGGCCGGAGTTTGAAACCGAGAAGTAGCAGACGCAAGTTAACTTACTGGCAACTTTTTGAACAAACAAATTATGTAGCATTCATCCCAACCTTACTCGATAAAATCGTCATGAAGTGGTGTTCGTGCATCATTAGATACAACCTTGTGGGGATTGGCACACACTCTGTACTTTTCGCTTTCGCTGAGACGCGCACGCGGGCGCAATCTTCGGAAAACAAGTGACGCCACATCTGTTGAGAGACATGCATGACGATATAACCTGATTAACGAATCTCAACACACTTGCGGTCAGACGAGGTATGTGATGGATGCGGGAAGAATCTTTAGCCGGAATTTCGAATTCGATTATACGAACACGCTTCATGTGATATTGTTTTTCCCCACTAGATTAAGATTCGCGGTCCGCAGTGGAGGGTATGATCATTTTTGAACGCAGCATAAGAGTTTCCCGCCATGTATTCTCGCCATCAACTGCCTAAAGATTTGCGAGGAACATTTTCCAACTGGTCTTGTAGGGAACAATCTTCAAGAACCAGCAACAAAACCTGTATCAGGTGATGCAAGGGTGTTATGAGCTATACCAGGAAACATGTACTTCTCCCAGAACAATAAGCAGTTTGGTGGATGCCAAACGGAATGATACGGTCCTGCCCCAGTAGCTATAAATTGGCAGCTATCCTGGTTTAGCCCGGGCCCTTCATTATGTTGTTGGCACCGGTCATGCCGTTCATTAAATTTTCAGTCTCGTTTCTTGTTTCGTCGGCAGCACTCCCTTCGCCTGAGAGTTCACCGGCAGGCGATGCGGGCCAGGCGGTCACTTTTGCAGAGTTCTTCGATACCACTTGGACTGCCGACTGCCAAAAGTTCTTCGCGCCGAAGCCCAACCCTTATTCGCGGGTCACATTTTGGGAGTCAAGACCTCACGCCGAGGGAATTGCGGCATGGCGCGGGTATTATGCGCAATTGCCCGAAAAGTGCCATCCGAAACCGTATGACATGGGCATTGCCGACGGAAAGACCAAGGAGGAAGCCCTAAAAGATCAGGCAGCGTATGTGAGATTGCAGGAGCTTGTGGTATCAGACCCAGCTCTGGTTGACTCGTACTTCCAAGAGATTTTCCAGGGTAAAACACCAGGTCAGGCTTACTGCCACTGGGTCAGGCACGGTAAACTTTTGAGCGATAAAGAATGGCAGCCGGACTTGGATCCCACTGAGTAACACGAACACAGTTTATATACTCAGAAGACGCAATAACTCGTAAGTAGATTGCGTAGCGTAACATCACATTGGCCTGAAGATAACACCCTTGGTCTTCGGCCACATGGGATTCTGAAAGAAATCGGAATACTTTCGTAATAATATTTTGACAATAGGTCCAAGCAGCCCAGAATATTATTTTCAGGTGCGGCCTCAATTTACCGCCGTAACACGACTTTTTGCAGCATAACTTTTTTGCAGCCTTCGCGCTCTCTTTTGACAGCGCTCACTTTGCAATCTCCCTCCATCCTCAATTATCATCGAGTAGACTTCTATATAATGAGTCAAGACCCTTGCAGCAAACATGAGAGTGCGGATGATGAGTTTCACTCCATCCACGCTTCGTTTACGGCTTCCCCCGGCTCGTCTGCCTCAAATGAAGACCGCTCCAACTATGTACACAGTTATGATTCATGGTGCCCTGAGAATGATGCCGCCGTATCTGCAGAGGACATAAAGCATCAGTTCATGGTCTTGCGTGACTTATTCGGCTTCCAGACGCACAGCGTCGAAAACATGTACGACCATTTCATGACGCAATTGGACTCTCGTCTGAGTCGGATGCCATGTCCTCAGGCCTTGTTAACTCTCCACTACGATTATATCGGCCTGGACCGCTCAAACTTCAAAAAGTGGTACCTTTCTGTGCGGCCCGACGGCATTGACGTACCAGATTTTCAAGCATCTGCGCGACCAGTGAGTCAAAAGATCTTATCTCGCAACTCCCGAAACCATCGCAATGGCGTGGACGAAAGTAATTGTCAAGTTGCGCTCGAAGACAAATGGAGGGAGCGCATGAACCAATATGATGAGCGCGATTATATCAACCAAATAGCTTTGTTTTTGCTTATTTGGGGTGAGGCCAATAACATCAGATTCATGCCCGAGTGCATCTGTTTCATTTATCAGTTAGCGTCCGACTACTTTGATGCAGGGCCCGATCCGGCTGTTATTGTGCTGGAATACGCCTTCCTCGACAATGTGATCACTCCCTTGTACAATTACGTTAAAGACCAACAGTATTTCGAGGTGGATGGTGAGTTGGTAAGGCGCAACAAGGATCATGCCGATGTCATTGGATACGATGATGTTAACCAGTTTTTTTGGTTCCCAAAGACCATTCGCAGTCTCCAATTGGAAGATAATACTTTGCTTAGTAGCATTCCTGTTGGCGAGAGGTACCTCCATTTGAAAGACGTGAAGTGGCGCGCGGCTTTTCAGAAGACGTATCGCGAAAAACGCACTTGGGCCCACTTATTCACAGACTTCAGCCGCGTCTGGATCATTCATTTTACCACGTTTTGGTATTACACTTGCTTCAACTCCCCGACTTTGTACACCATAGACTACCAGCAGTTGCAAGACAACCAACCGGCACCGCAAGTGCAATGGACAATGGTCGCACTTGGTGGAGCCATAGCGTGCGCACTCTCCTTGTTCGCCACTGTTAATGAGCTACGATTTGTTCCACGTAAATGGCCCGGGGCCCAGCCCCTTTTTCTTCGGTCGTCCTTACTCCTCTTACTCTTCGCCATCAATGTGGGACCGTCAGTGTACATTCTTGGCTTTCTTCCCTGGGATGTGCACTCTGAGCATGGCCGGTACATTGGCATGGCTCAGCTTTTCGTCTCCTTGTGCACTTTTGCGTACTTGGCAATAACGCCTCCTGGTCGCCTTTTTGGATGTATTTTAGGACGGCATGCTGATAGTAAGCGGGCTGCTATGTTCACGTCCCGGTTCCCACCATTGGGCCCCCGTCGACGCTTCTTCTCATGCTTGCTCTGGATCTCAGTATTCGCGGCCAAGTTTCTGGAGTCATACTTCTTCCTCACCCTTTCACTCCGCGACCCTATCAGGGTTTTATCGACCATGCACATGCGATGCGCTGGCGACGTATACACAGGCCACTATCTCTGCAGCCATCACGCCAAGATCACATTGCTTCTTTTGTATTGCGCAAACCTCTTGCTTTATTTCTTGGACACCTACTTGTGGTACATCATCTTCAACAGCATATTCAGCGTGTGTTTGACAATCTCACGCGGCATATCTATTTTCAGTCCTTGGCGCAACATTTTCAATCGGCTTCCGGAGCGCATGGCATCGAAGCTCATTTACAGTTCCATCAATCAGCGCAAGAATCCGCTTGTATTGATTTCACATCTCTGGAATGGCATCATCGTGTCAATGTACCGAGAACATCTCTTGGCAATTGACCAGGTCGACAAGCTCGTGTATAAATTTGACTCAGCATCAGGTAACAACGATCAAGTAGGCATATCGCCGCCGCTCTTTTTCGTCTATCAGGACGATCGCTCAGTGAATATTAACGAATTCCTCAATGCTGGTCAGGAGGCAGAGCGCCGGATCTCTTTTTTCGCGCAGCTGCTCGCTACATCACTACCTGTCCCCATGTCGACGCTCGCCACTCCAATATTCACGGTGTTGGTGCCGCACTTTAGTGAAAAGATCGTCTTGCTGCTTCGCGAGATTATCCGCGAGTCCGACCAGCTGAAATTGTCCTTGCTCGATTACCTAAAGCAGTTACACCCCAACGAATGGGAAGCTTTTGTCAAGGACACAAAAATCCTCAAAGAGGTGATTTCATTTCCATACGACGAGGATAACACTTATGGTCCCAATTTCAATCACAACGAGGACCACGATTCGCGCGAAGACTTGTATCAGGCGCACCTCGACGATATTCCATTCTATTGCATCGGGTTCAAGGAGGCTACTCCACAGTATACTTTACGCACACGCATCTGGGCGTCACTCCGATATCAGACTTTGTATCGCACTATCCTGGGGTTCATGAATTATGCTAACGCATTGAAGCTCTTGTACCGCATTGAACATCGAGACTTGGACGCCCAGTACGAAGAAGAGCCGGCATTTGTCGAGAATGAGCTTACGCGGTTCGCGGCGCGCAAATTCAAAATGTTGGTAGCAATGCAACGCTATCAAGATTTTTCGCATGGTGAACGTGAAGACATCGACTTGTTGTTCCGTGCCTATCCAGAAATTCGTGTTGCCATATTAGAAACAGAGATTGACCCAGAGTCTGGTCGCAAGATCTATTACTCGTCACTTTTGGACGTGTCCAAATATAGTGACGGTAATTACCACCGTCAGTATCGAATCCGCCTTCTGGGAAACCCTATTCTTGGCGACGGTAAATCTGACAATCAGAACATGTCGCTCATTTTTTACCGAGGCGAATACATCCAAGTGGTGGATGCCAACCAAGATAATTATATTGAGGAGTGTCTCAAGATCAAGACTGTTCTAGCCGAGTTTGAAGAAATGGATTTGAGCGATCTCCACAGCTCATATGTTCCTGGTCTTTACAACGAGCGGGATACGACAGTAGCTATTTTGGGCGCACGCGAATACGTCTTTTCAGAAAACATCGGAGTGTTGGGAGACATTGCAGCAGGAAAAGAGCAAACGTTTGGCACACTTTTCGCGCGGCTGTTGGCCGAAATTGGGGGTAAGTTACACTATGGGCATCCTGACTTTCTCAATGGTATATTCATGGCAACGAGGGGGGGCATCAGTAAGGCACAGCGTGGACTCCACTTGAACGAGGACATATACGCTGGGATGAATGCAACTTGCCGTGGCGGTCGCATTAAGCACTGCGATTTTTATCAGTGTGGGAAGGGCCGTGACTTGGGATTCAGCACCATCCTCAACTTCACCACAAAGATTGGCGCAGGTATGGGCGAGCAAATCTTGTCTCGTGAGTACTTTTACATGGGCACAAACTTACCAATAGACCGTTTTCTCTCATTCTATTATGCCCATGCCGGTTTCCACATTAACAATATGACGATCATGATGTCGATCGAGCTCTTTATGATTGTGTTGGTTAACTTGGGTGCGCTCGCACATGAAGCAATCATATGCGAATACGAAGCAACCAAACCAATCACGGACTTGCAGGTGCCTATTGGGTGCTACAACTTGCAGCCAGTAATGCACTGGGTAGCCCGGTTTGTGGCGCTGGTTGTGATTTGCTTTTTCATCTCATTTGTACCGCTCATGATTCAAGAATTGGTGGAAAAAGGGATGGGCCGCGCTATCTGGCGCGTTTTACATCATATCGTGTCGATGGCGCCCCTTTTTGAGGTTTTCGTTTGTCAGGTGTATGCAAAGCTGCTACGCGAGAACTTGACATTTGGCGGGGCACGTTATATTGCCAGCGGCAGAGGGTTCGCTACATGCCGCGTTCTGTTTGCCACATTGTATTCACGATACGCCCCCATATGTATCCACACAGGGACCAAGATTTTTCTAGTCATCGTCTTCGCACTAGTGACAATGTGGCAACCAGCACTTCTCTGGTTCTGTATCACGATCGCATCGCTATGTTTGGCACCGTTCGTGTTCAATCCACATCAGTTTGAATGGAGCAGTTTTCTTTTAGACTACCGCGAGTACGTTCGGTGGCTCTCGCGCGGCAACGGGCGCCCACACTCAAAGTCCTGGGCACAGTATGCACAGCAACAACGCAGACGATACACCGGGAGTAGGCGACCTGCCGCTAAGCAGACCAACAGAGCTCAGCAGCCCAGTAATACAGAGGAAAGCCTTCCGACTGACCAGAGACCGCCTCGCCGGAAACTCATGATTAGTGAGGTTGTCTTTCCCTGGATATCTTGCATCATGTACTTGATGCCCTTCATGTACATCAACGGCCAGACAGGCGTGGAGCTGCCAGTCCCTGTCAATCCACTTTTGAGAATTATAGCGGTCGTCGCCTTCCCCTACGTCGCGAACGCTGTGGTCTTGACACTCGCCTCAATTCTTTCTGTTGTGACCGGGAGTCTCTTTAGTTGGTGGGATCGATATGCAAGAGTAATCCCACCTGGTATTGCAATGATTGTTCACACATGGGCGTTCCTTGTCAACATATTTGCCTTTGAAGCCTTGGCGTATATGGAGGGATGGAGCATTTCACGCACACTATGTGGTATCCTTTGCGCTACGAGTATGCGAAAGGCCATTTATAACAGCATGCTTATATGCTTCATCTCACGCGAACTGCCCAACGCTTTATGCAACTCAGCTTGGTGGCTGGGCCAGTGGTGGGGCCGAGATTTACACTGGCGCGTCTTGACACAGCCATGGCGTGAGTTTTTACTCAAAATTCTAGAATGCGACAAGTTTGCAAACGATGTGTACATTGGCCACGGCCTTTTGCTTGCGATGATGCCCCTCATGATGGTGCCATATATGGACCGATGGCACCTGTGCATGTTGTTCTGGCTCCGGCCGTCGCGTCACTTTCGCAGCACACTCTATTCGTTTAAGCAGCGACATCGGCAAGTGTGGCGCATGATCAGATACAGCGCTTTATTTGTGGCGTTGGTTTGCTTCGTGATGGGGCTGATTCTGCTCCCGTTCTGGGCGGAGCGGGTAATGCCTGTTTTCATATTTCCAACTTGGATGGAGCCATTCATGCAGCCAAACCATCAAGACAATTACGATTGCGGGAATGACAGGGCACCCGATTACATCATGCGTGGATCGCCTCCCGCAGAGCCGCCGATGCCAGCAGTGCCATGGTGACAGATATGTGTCAAGAGGTCGCGCCACAAGCGCGGAACGGAGGGGCGGCGCCGAAAAAAACAAATCAAAACACGGCACGGGACTGATTACCGCATTCGTCAACACGAGTACCAAATTGCTAAAACATAGGCGGGATGATCCCATCGCGTCTACAACCAAGCAAGACAATGCAACAAGCCAAGACGCCGCTGCCTGGTATACGAGGTGGCATGCCCAGTGGCGAAGACCCCCTGAAACTCGATTTCCTAACGCGCTTCCACGAGGACGTGAGCGGTGATATCTTTGGCAATGCTGAAGATGCCGTGACAGGCCAGCTAGATATGCTCAAATTGGAAAATGCCGTTGCCAACCCACTTATCACACCACCAAAGGGGAAGCGACATCCGCCGCATCACAAAATCAACGATTGGAGCAGCCAACAGTCCAGCGGCGGCATGTACCTTGCATCCGTCGACTCGGCCGAGGTCGACACCATTGCTACACAGATTGACGACGCCGAGTTTGAGGACTTGGACAATATTTTTGGTGCGAACGAGAGCGGCATAAATCAGGTCAATGAAAAGCTACTACAAAAGCAGCAACAAATGCTACAGCAGGCCGAGCGAGAAGAGCAGTATTACCAGGATTTGAAACGGCTACCCAGTGTCCACAGCAACCTCGCGTCTGAGCTTACTCTTGAGAATCTCGGTCCGGGCGGACACGATGTATCACTAGATTATAGCGATGAAGAGGAGCATGACGACTTTGAGACGATGGCAGCGGCTCCTCCAAGCTATCCCGCAGCTGATCCCGACCCCGAGCATGATCAAAAGAGGATCAAGTCCAAGGCATCTCTACCGTCCCTCATCTCAAGCGCGCGACCGAATGTACGCAGGTTCAAGTCTACCGTGGGGTTTGTGGTGAAAAATACGAGTAGCAAAGATTCGGATAATGACGATTATGCGCAAGGGCTTGATGACGGTATCAATTACAACAATAACGTCAAGCGCAAGCTCGACCGGATTCCCTCGTTCTATCGGGCCAACCCGGCCCCGAAACTACTGCAAGATCGAAAGGCGCATCTCCTCGGGCTCTTTCGCGAGCCGAGCTTCCCCAGTCCTGCTCGAGCCAAGATGGGGCGCATGTGTAACTATGCGGCGGACGAAATGCCGCCGGCCTTTTCTACTCCCATGAAGTTTGACGCGACACGACACCAATGGCTCGGCAACGACATTGACCTTGCGCGATTCGGCATGTCCTTGCCCGCTCTGACTGAAAACAGCAACGACAATGCGCATATGGTATACGACGAGGCCAATATGCGGTGGGTGAACTTGAATGAAGAGAATATGGACGAGTGCGACGCGGTTTTCGACAACATTCCCGATCTCCACAGTCCGCGCAAACGGTACGTGCTTGCAGCGCCGCCGCGTGATGGTGCACGGGAAGAAAGGGGCAATCTGCAGTGGTCGCCAGTTGGACCGCGGAAACCCAGTAGTCAGACGCAGCGCACGGTTTCGTCGGGCGACGGACGTGCCGCGCCTACCGCGGCCCTGGAGTTTATCATATCCGCCAAGCAGCGCGAGCGGTTCGAGCGCGAGGCCGAGAAGTTGCTAAAAAAGACGCGACACTGGTTCCTTGAGCCCGAGTTGCAAAGCGGCCACGCGTTGGCAGCACCTGATCACGCACATTATTGGGAGATTCGCAAGATGGTGATGGAGAATCGGTGATCTGGTTACAGAACGCATTGGCAGCGCCCGACCACGCACATTATTGGGAGATTCGCAAGATGGTGATGGAGAATCGGTGATCTGGTTACAGAACGCATTGGCAGCGCCCGACCACGCACATTATTGGGAGATACGCAAGATGGTGATGGAGAACCGGTGAGCCGGTTGCAAAGCGGCCACGCGTTGGCAGCACCCGATCACGCATATTATTGGGAGATACGCAAGATGGTGATGGAGAACCGGTGAGCCGGGCGCAAAGCAAAAAAGGCTTCGAATAGAGCGAGGATGGTGAGTTGAGTGGAGACGGCGATGGAAATTTGAAGTAAGATTCGATGAATGACCAAAGGACGCATAGAACGCTACACGAAGCTTCAATTGATGACTGGAGAGAAAAAACTACACGAAGCTCCAATTGATGACTAGAGGAATACTACACGACGACGCGATGAATAGCTAAAGGGGATTCGATGAATGACATAATGGAATTCGGTGAACGAAATGCTATCCGAAGATCCGGTGAATGACCAGAAGAGATTCGGGAATGAAAGAATCCGGTGACTGACCGAGATCGATTCCCGGGGACTGACCGAGATCAAGATCCGGTGACTGACACAGATCAAGATGCGGCGCAGGAGAAAAAAGATTCGCGAAAACTAGATGAAGATCTGAAGAACACAGGCCAACACGGACCAGTTCCAACGTTGACGAGAGCAGGACCTCTCACGCTTCTACAAATATACCCCGACGTGTAAACGGCAAACAAGTGTGCATTCTATTATAAAAATACATATAAAGAGGCGATGCGATTAGAGAGCGACCAAGCCCATGCTGGCGGCGACGCCGCCAAGGATCATCATGGCGGTGTACCAGTAGGAGTCGTAGGAGACGGAGACAGCGTCTGACTTTTTGGAGGACAGGGACTTTGTCGAGTTTGCGGAGCCGGAGGCGCCCGAGAGGTCGAGCTCGCCGGTGACGCTGCCCTGGCCGGAGGCGCCGGCGGCGGACAAGTAGCTTGCGCACAGGGACGCGGTGGAGGCGGAGCGGAGGGAGGCGGAGCCGCCGAACTCGCAGGCGGAGGAGCTCTTGCCGTTGGACTGGTAGTAGAGGTTCAAGGCAAAGTTGAGCTGCTGCTTGGCCAAGCAGGGGGAGTAGGCGCCGTACTTGCCCTTGGTGCCGTCGCCGGTGATGCCCGAGCAGTCGATCATGCCGCAGACGGAGCCGAACAACTCGCCGTACTTTGAGCTGGCGATAGAGTCCTTGACGACGCAGGCGTTTGCCTGGTCCATGCAGTCGCACACGTGCTTGTTCGGGGTCGGGGGCAAGACGGTGGCGGCCTCCCAGTTGTCGGTCGCGGTGGGACAGGCGGTGACCAGGGCGGAGGAGACGGTGGAGGACTTTGCGTAGGTGGGGCTGATCTTGTTGATCTCGGACTTGTAGTTGCTAAAGTCGGCCATGGTGGAGACGGACTTTGAGTCAATGACGGAGACCAAGCCGTACTTGTTCGCCTCCTCAAAGTACATGTAGACAATGCCACCGGACCAGAGGTCGGTCATGTCGGAGCCGTAGAGGGTGCCGACCTCCTGGAACAAGCGGGGCCTGACCTCGTTGCAGCCGTACTCGGAGAAGAAGATGGGGATGCCCAAGTTCTTGTAGTCGGAGGAGGCGATGGAGTAGCCGGACTCGGTGTAGGAGGACTTGCCGCACCACTCGTACATGTTGATGCCGAAAAAGTCAGCGTGGTCGGAGCCGTCGCCGCAGGCGAAGTAGTCGGCGAGGGAGACGCGGATGTCCTTGTCGTCGTTGGCGGAGTAGCCGACGGGGATCTTGCGGTAGTTCTTGGCCTTGATGTAGGCCTTGGTGTCGCGGATGGCGGCCTTGACGTAGGCGGAGGCGTTTGTGTTGGTCTTGTCGTTGGAGACCTCGTTACCAGCGAAGAAGCCCAAGACGTTTGAGTAGTTTGCGAACTTGTCGACCACGTCGGTGTAGCGGTTGAACAAGGTGAGGTCCCAGGAGGGGGTGTCGCGGTTGATGGAGGTCTTGGGCTCGCCCAAGTCTGCGATGACGTAGATGCCTGCGTCGTTCAACAACTTCATGCAGGCGGTGTGGTCCTGGGAGGCGTTGAGGGCGTAGACACGGATGACGTTTGTGTTGAGCTGCTGCAACAAGGGGACGTCTCTGGCGCAGGCGGTGGGGTCGGCGAGGGGGTCGACGTAGCTGGAGGTGGAGTTGCCGGTGTCCTGCTGGTAGGCCACGCCGCGCATCAAGAACTGGGAGCCGTTGTTGGAGAAGAAGAACTTGTTGCCGACGATTTCGATGTTGGGCAAATCGGCCGCGGCGGCGAGGGAAACCGACGCGGCGAGAGCAAGCAGTTTAAAGAGCGAGAGGCCGAGCATTGCTTAGGAGGGAGGAAGTGGTGGGTAGGAAGAAGGTGGCCTAAGGAATCGTCTGCAAGGAAATTTTTCAGAAGGAAGCCACGGCGGACGCAGCCGTTCTTAAATGTTACGGCGGCCTGTGCTGCTGCGTTTGCAGCAAGGCAAGAGAAAAAAGAAAAAAATAACGGTCGGCGTATGCCTCTGTTGTGTGCAGGTTTTGGGGCGCGCCTTGCTCAATCCAGAATAAAGGTCGCGGAATCTGGACTCCCGGGGGGCGCGGGCTACTATTGCGTCACGGGTGCTTTGGTGGGTTATCACGTGATGCTTATTTATAGTAGGATACGACGGGGGAATCCCGAATATTATTAGTGATAGTCGTGCGCCTGGCAAATCTCACGGGATACATCACCGGTGGCCGATCCAATCACAGGCGTCCGTGACTGCTACAAAATTGCTTAGCGAGGCATTACCGCTGCTTATGTAACGCCCCTCGTATTTTACTCTGCCCATCGACTCAGCCGCTTGCCGAGCGTGTCGTCATCGTGGCTGTCTGACTCACCCGGCCGACGTGCTCTGTCTTGTCCCCCCACAATTGCTTTCTCTTGTCCCTCTCCTGTTCACCCGATCAACTCGCTAATCCGCTGGAAAGCCGAAAAATTTTCCGGCCCCGTTCCCGTTCTCGTTCACTCCCCGGAAACTCGCCGGCCTTTGGTCACGTGTGTGGGTCCCTAAACTTTGTGCCTCTCTTCTTTTCCCGTGGATACCTTGGGCGCCTATGCTGCGTAAGGGTGTGATCTCTGTTCTATTTCGAGACACCCAAACGACGCTTACTTGTCGACTCCCTGTGCCTCATCCTGCGTTCCGATCGCGTTTCCCTACACCCCTCCTGCCGTGCTGCTTTCAAACCGCGTTTCGCACAAACTCGTCACTCGCGAAAATAACAACTTTACGAAGTACGCCGACCGCAACCGTCTCTTGTGCGCTTTCCTCTCTACCATTTAGTCACAAAGCGGTTTCTTCTCGAAACTGTCTTGTCTCAACTGTTTCTTCTCGAAACCGTCTCGTCTCAACTGTTTCTTTTCGGAATTGTCTCGTCTCAACTGTTTCTTTTCGGAATTGTCTCGCGGTTTCCCACGACTGCGCGCCATCTCACCACTCACAGCTCTTGACGCCGGGACGGGTATTCATTTCCTCATCTGATTTACTTGCACGCTGATACCTCGGTTCTCTTTTCGCGTGGCACCCAAGCACACAACAATAGGTTCCATCTACTATGCAGTTCTCCTTGGCCCTACTCCCAGATACTGGTCTCGACACCGTATCTCAATTTGCCTGGCCCTCGAGATGAATTAAGCGCTAACGCAAACAAACTGCTTTGCAATTACCCGTGTCCCCTTTGTCAGGTCTGAAACTGTCCCATGCGCAAGTTTAGCACGTCCGGTTGTTCATGTGACTTGTGCTCGGACAACCACTTGTTTCACGACTGACGGGGCCATGCTCCACGCACGACCAGCGCAATACATTCAGAGGCCTGGTTTTTCGCTTTACACCCGCTCTCGATGCAGCTCTCTCATATCAAACTACTATACAGTGGGATGTTTGACCCTAACGTCGGAGATCAATTGGATTCCTGCCCCACCCTCTGTCAGAATAACGACGAATCAAGATTTCATCACTCCGTTTATACCAAAACAGTTGGATCAATCTGGTGGTGCGCGCAATGCTGCTGATGCTTCTGCTCTAGCCCTATGTTCAGTGAGTTCCATTGATCGAAACCTGGAACTATACTTGCATGCTACGCCGATCACGCACATGCCACTGACTCTGCGTCTCTCTTGGCTATGGGGCACAATTTAAAGGAAAGGTAAAAAGAATCGCGTGCACTTATTTTGGTACCAAATTTACCGAGTTGTGCGTTTCACAGAACTCGCAACACAAGTGCCTCTCATTCTAGAGGGTCAAAATTATAAGGGGCACAATTGCTCATTCGGGTGCCATTCATTTTCACCGAGGCCATTCCCACTTTCACCGAGGCCATTCGCATTTTCCCCAGTGCCATTCGCTTTCCCCGAGGCCATTCGCATTTTCCCCCTGTGCTCGCTTTTC
>JAKTSS010000066.1:0-41108 GCA_030580355.1 Debaryomycetaceae sp. yHKB357 | reverse complement strand
GGATGTGATTTAAAGACTCCGACAAGAGATGGATGTGACTCGAACCCTACGAAAGATGGATGTGACTCGAACCCTACGAAAGATGGATGTGACTCGAACCCTACGAAAGATGGATGTGACTCGAACCCTACGAAAGATGGATGTGACTCGATTCCGATTAAAGATGTTTGTGACTCAATTCCAACGAAAGATGGATGTGAGAGGAATATGTTGATGGTAGAGGGGTTTGATTCCAGGACGTCCAATACAAATGAAACCAACCGAATGTGCGAGGCTGGAAAGCCAGAGACGTCGGACCTGGGTGGTGAAAAGTTAGTGGAGGCAATCCGCGGTGAAATGTTAGGGGAGGCAATCCGCGGTGAGAGATTGGGAGAAGACGTCCGCAGCGAGAGATTGAAGGAGGAAATCTACGATGAGAGATTACGACTGGAAACGCGGGGTGCTGGATCACAATCAGGAACGCGTGAGAAAACACAATCGAAAAAGCACAGTGACGGATCACGATTGAAAACGCGCAAAGACGGAATACAATTGGGAATGCGCAGTGACGGAATACAATTGGAAATGCGCGGTGACGAAAAATTAGGCATTGGAATGTGCGATACGGAGGCAGCATCAGGCCATGAAGCCAGCGGAACATCAGGCTACCGGATAAGCACCAGATCAGAAGCCCAGGCGGCCGGGCTCTTGTGCCACCGATGTTTCCACGAGGGGCCCAGCCGGATGGAGGAGCGAGACCACGTGCACGACCTTGAGGTGATGCGGAGCCAGGGATTGCGAGCGCCGCACTACGGACTTTAGTGACGGGAGTACGGGCGGGAGACAACGGCTGCCCTTAAACGGCAGGGAGACGAGGTGGTTGGCGGCAATAACAGGGCACGCAACAGATGGCAGAGAAGCTAATAATAAGTAATGATCTACGTGTAACGTATCCCGAAAAATACGCCTGAATAGCCCGGTGAGTCACGTACGTTCTGGCCAGATGGATTTGAACCTCGGCTTGTGACAATGCGGCTGCGGGACCCGGACGCATTGTGCGATAAGCGTGGGAGACGTGGGGGAGCAACGGGCAGTTGCGGGTGGGCTACTGTGCCCGCGCGACAGACATAGTAGACACACCAGGAGCATAGACACGCCAGGAACACTTGTCGCGCGAGCCCACCGGAAGTCCCGGCAAGCCCCGCTGTTGGTAGAGGGAAGAAAGACTGCCCGCGGCTTTTACGACGCGGCACGTGCCGATAAACAACCAGGAAATATTTTCCAGGCCCCGCTGTTATCGTTATCCAGCCAATCAGCGGCGGCTATTCGCGGTCGCTGATAATGAAATAATCACCCGCTTTTGTGGGTGATGCAAGAACGCATGCGTCCGGCCTGCCTGCATGCACTGCTTCCTACTTGTCCCGGGCTGCCAAGAGCCCAGGAGCCCCGGGCTGCACTCGGACCGGGGCTGGCACCTGGGGCCAGAAAATATTTATTCGCGATTAGCGTCCCTGCCAGTCCCCGGCTTTGCGGCTTTGACTCTTCTGGACACTTCTGGAGTCTTCTCTGCTCTTGACTTCTCTTGACTTCTCTTGACTACTTCTGGCCCCTGGCAGTGTATCTCAATAGATCGAGCCGTGCTCCAAACTATGGACTCGTCCCTTCGCGGCGCCCTTCACTCTGACTTTGTGACCTCCTACTGCAAGCGCTCCCCCGTCGGCCCCCCCACCCCGGCCTCTGACGACTGCGACAAGGCCCTGGCCGTCGCCCTGCTTCTCGCCAAGACCTCACACTCCGCGAAAGACCTCCGCAACGTCTACAACGCCGCAAAGTACTCCTTGTCCTACCGCGCTCGTATGGAGAATATCGCCTGGCGCTTGATGCACAAGCCCGACGACACCCCGGACCCGCTAGACCCAGACGACTTTCCCCGCCACCCGAATACCGACTTTGACGATATCTTGCCCAACGTCGCGTCCCACTACCCCCTCCACCTTTCGGATATCAACAACCATGCCGACCCGGATCACTTTAGCGTCTGTTTCAGCGACCTCCACACCGAGCGTGTCCACACCGCCACCCCCCATCCCCACGCCGATTCGATCACACCCCACCCTCATGTTGATTCGATCACACCCCACCACCAGGTAGACTTGATGGGCACGCCCCACCGCCATACCTTCGCCGACACCCCAATCAAGCGCGAGCCGGGCGCGACCCCCCACACCCTGAATCACACCCCCGTCAATCCGAGCTCTCACCCCCTAGCGAACCCACATGATCCGTTGCAAACTTCAAACAATACTCCCTCCAACCTACACCCCCACCCTCACGCAAGCACGCACACCCATTCTGCAAGCCCCTCGCGCCCCGCACACTCGTACCTCTCTGTCTCCCTCAAAAACCAGCGTTCTCAGATGGGCGCACTGTCCGACTCGTGCTTCAACTTTCTGCTCGATCCCGCCAACTTGAGCGAGCCCCAATCCCACTTGAGCGAGCCCCAGTCCCACTTGAGCGACCCCAAATCCCACTTGAGTGAGCCCAAATCCCATTTCCACGACCCCAAGTCCCATTTCCACGACCCCAAATCCCATTTCCCCGACGACCCCCTATCAAAGTACCCGCACGTGTTCCGGCTGAACTCCAATTCTCGCGCCGACTCCCCCGGCCAGGTCTTGGCATCCTCCGCGCCCTCCTGCAACCACTTTGCAGACCTTGTCTCGGAAAACCAGTTTGGCATCAGCATCATCCCGCCACGAGACATCATCGGCCCGCCCCGCCGGCCCCCAGAGTATGGCGACGGTCTCGGCAGCCCCACAGAGTATGCTCCCACCTATCCCACCAGCATGCGTCCTCCATTGTCCCGCGCCAGCACCATGGTTTCGGCAGACACCACCTTGCGGCTGGCGGTCAAGGTCCTTCCCTTTTCCTTCTCACACTCGCTCATGGACCATTCCCCGGCTAGCGACTTCCCTCCCGCCAGCGACTTTGCACCCCTGGACTTTGCACCCCTGGACTTTTCGCAGCTGCGACACAATTCACTAACGCGCTCCCTCTCCTTCTCAAAGACAGGATTGGACGGCGGCATGCACCAGTTCTTCGATACCACCGTCTCCTACGAACACGACGAGCGCCTGCCCCTCAACTCCTCCTTGTTTGCGAGCTCGCTCCCGACGCTGTTTGGCCCGATCGTCCCGTCAGCCGAGCCCGAGCTCGTCCGCAACCCGCGCCAGACCATTGGCCAGGCGTTCAAGGCGAATGCAAAGGCGCAGGTGTCCAAGCGGCCGAAAACCGGCCGCAAAAAGAGTGTGGGCGGCCTCAACACCAAGGGCAGGACCGATGCGGCAGCGGGGTCCGGCCTGGAACGCACCCTGGCCACTGCGTCCTTCTCGTGCAGCAACTGCCTGACCAAGGCGACCCCGCTCTGGCGCCGCGACAACGACGGCAACCCCTTGTGCAATGCGTGCGGCCTCTTTGTGAAGCTCCACGGCATCAGCCGGCCCCTATCGCTAAAGAGCAACGTCATCCACAAGCGGCAGCGCGGCCCGCAAAAGAAGCAGCAGAGCTCGCGCACAGATGTGGCAGGACCGCCGGGCCAAGACGATGACGCCGACGAGCTCAAACCGCCGTTTGCGGCGCGCAAGCTGCAGCCGCTCGGCCGCCCGGCGAAACTGGAGATCCTGTCGCCGATCCTGCCGCAATTGGAGCAGTCCGGACGCAGCAGCGCCACGACCATGACCGATACTGGCGACGCGCTCGCATTCAAGAGCGAGCCCGCGCGGCGCGAATCGATTGCCGACCAGCTCTTTAGCCCGCTGAACGAGCCCTTGTTTATGGAGTATGGCAGTTGCGAGTTGGACGGAATAAACTCGAGCCCGACGATAGCGTCCGACCGACTATACTCGGGCCCGGCGGACGATCGCGGGGGGTCGGAATACGACTCTTTTCACGGTGCAGGAGGCAACTGGGACTGGCTAAACATGGCGACGTGAGACTTCTTTTTTGGTTTGCAGCCGCAGTAGAGTCTGAAATCTGACTCCTTACCGATGTGAAATAGGACTGGCTGAATATGGCGACGTGAGACTTCTTTTTTGGTTTTGCAACCGCAGTAAAGTCTGGAACACGACTTCCACGGAATAGGAGGCAACTGGGACAGGCTTTACATGGCGACGTGAGACTTCTTTTGTGGTTTGCAGCCGCAGTACAGTCGTTTCGGAGATTCCACGGTACAGGAGGTAACTGGGACTGGCTAAATATGGCAACATGAAAGTTCTCGTGTGGTTTTGCAGCCGCAGTAAAGCCTGGAGTACGATTTCTACGGGACAGGTAGGAACTGAGACTGTTAAACATGGCGACATGAAAGTTGTCGCAACCGCAGTAGAGTCTGGAATACGACTCCTTACAGGTAGGAACTGGGACTCACTAAACCTGACGACATGAAAGTTTTTTTATGGTTTTGCAACCGCAGTAGAGTCTGGAACACGACTCCTTGCAGGTAGGAACTGGGACTGTTAAACATGGCGACATGAAAATGGCTCAATTGGTTTTGCAGCCGCATCAAGCTGTTCAAAACTTGCACGTGCATTAGACAAGTGGGGCTGGCTGGAATGGCAACATTAAGGTGTTCTGTGAGGTCTTGCAACCTCCCAAAGTTTTCGCAGCCGAAATTTTATCCCTAGCAGGGGCAATATTTTCCGGAGCAAAGAGAGTATTATTTAACGGGGAGATGGTGGTTGTAGATTCTAGGGGTCTACCGTTTAGATTGACGTTTAGTGTCTGATAACGCAAAAGCTCTTTAATTTAGTTTTGAAAAAAATTTGTAGGTGCAGCGGAATGCGAAAAATAGTTGCGTTGGTGAGATGCGAAAATATAATTTTTCGCTAAATTTTCGATGCGATGCGGTGGAATTCCCGTAGAAAACTTTTTTTCCCTTTGTGTAGGGCGTCGACTTTATGCGGGCGGTGCTATTTTTTCGCGGCAATTTTAGTGAGGGCCGTGAAAAGTTTGGGCGCCCAGAGCAGTAAAATTTCAAGCTGGCGGACGAGCCCAGTGAAAAATTTAGCGGGCGGTTCAGTAAAATTTTAGCTTGGCGATCAGGTACGGTAAAAAATCAGTGGGAAGCTACCCCAGAATAGGAATCGATGTTCCCACCGAGTAATAAGACATTGTTACCCATAACATGATGTGTCAATCTGTGTGCTATTCCCAAACTCAATCCTAGCTCTTCACCCTCTTCAAGGTGATTTTCGTGTTTCTTTGTCTACCCAAACAATAAAGGCCTGATTCGAGAGGCGGTTCTACTGAAAAATAGCCACCGCCCATTGCGCCGCACATCAGGTCTAATGGCGCCCACAACAGCATACCCCCTGGTCTCCATAAAATACTGCGCGAAATGCAAGTGGCAGAACAGGGCAGTGTGGTACATGCAAGAGATCCTCCAGACTTTCTCCGACGGGCTCGTAAACTGCGTGTCGCTACTTCCGATCGTCGACCAGCCGGGGACGTTTGAGATCGCGTTGCAGCTAGAGAGAGATACCGCGCCGCGAATCCTCTATAAGCGTCGCTTCAGAAAGCCAGAGTTAGCAGTGCAGTATGGCGATCCGGACGGCTCGCAGTCGGCGCCATACTACTACGACGGGTTTATCGACGCAAAGGACTTGAAGATTCTTATTCGAGACTCGCTCGGTGGTCCGCGTGTAGGCTTGGGCCATATCGAGGCATACGGGTCCGTCACAGAACCGAGCCCGCCGTGCACCGACTGTAAATAGGTTCATGTATGAAAACTACACTGATTGGTCAAGGTTCAAGTATCATGACTGTTGATAGAGTCTAGTTGATTAGTATTACAATAAAAATAACATAGCGATTAGGGAATGGCGAGCACGTGGACTTGTTTCATCATGTTCAAGCTCATCTCAATGTGATGAGAGGGGAGTCTAGATACGACCCTCTCATCACATTGAGATGAGAGGGGTCTAGATACGGCCCTCTCCATTCCAATGTGTCGAGAGGAGTCTTGAGAGACCATCTCCATTTCAATGTGTTGAGAAGAGTCTTGAGACCATTACATTCTGTCTCCGTCAGTGGTGAATGGACGGCCCTGTTCGGCGCCGGCGATGTCGTCCCAGCCGTTTTCGGCCACGACATAGGGCAACGAGCTGCCGAGCTGGCCGAAATAGACATTATTGCTCGGTATGCCCAACATGTTCTGGTACTGCTTGATGACAAAGGTGGGAGAGACGTTTTTGGGGTGCTGCTTCCCGTAGGGCGAGGCGGAGCAATTATTGGCGGAGGACATGTTGTTGATCTCCTTGGTGATGTGCTTCCACTTGTGCTTCTCGCCCGCCATCAACAACTGGCGGAGGATCTGGACGTCCTGGGCGGAGAACTTTGCGTTGACGTCGGAGTGCAGGTACAGCAGCGGGGGAGGCTGCAGCGGCTGGACCGGGGGCTGCGGAGGGATGTGCTGGGCGGGTGCGTTGGGCTTGATGGCCGGCGCGTAGGCGTACTGGTTTGCCGGGGGCGGCTGGTGGTAGGACGGGTCGTAGTAGGGCAAGCCGGCGGGCACGGCGGCGGGTTTCGGGTAATCTAGCTGGCGGGCGTTCCCGGCGCCGTGGTTGTTGCCGAGGGAGTACATGAGGAGGAGACGGTCGCGCGAGACAAGCACGGGATTCGGACTTTGCAGAGGCGATAGCAGTGTTTGCACCAAGGCCTCGATCGCAATAATATCCCAAGTATTTCGTCCAGCAAAAAAAATATCCGCAGCGCAAATTGTCGTATTTGGCGCCCGGCTTCGATCAGAATAACGCCCCGATAAAATTATTGCCTATTCGGCATATTCCACGCTATTATTCCACGCTATTATTCCACGCTATTATTCCATACACTATTATTTGCACACTATTTTTTTGCACACTAATATTCCATACACTAATATTCCATACACTGTTTTTCCATACACTATTATTTGCACGCTATATTCCAGACACTATTATTCCGTGGCTGTACACTATCACCCACCTACACGCTTATTTTCGGCCGGTCCCCCGTAATATGAGAGACGGAATATTCTCCTTCGCCGACTCGGGCTCAAGACATTCCACTCCGCGTCGTCTACGGACGCTCCCACTTATTATTCACCGTCATGGATTATTCTTGCGTATTATTCCACCAGATCGAAATTATTCGACTTTAGACTTTATTATTACGAGTATTATCCCCTTACTAATCACTCCCGACCGTATTTCATGCATCGCTATAATCGCTGACGGCCTCCTCCTCCTCTTCCTCCTCTTCCTCGTCGCTCTCAATTCGGTACGCGGTCTTGCTCTTTCGCGCTCGCGGGGCCCGCACGTTCCCTTCGGCCGCGACCGGAAGGAATGTCTCCAAATCCTTCAATTCCTCGGCTACGCCCGCGTCACGCGCTTTCCCAACCACTGGCTTTTGCACCGGTGTGTCCCCCACTGGCTTTTGTACCGCGGCAGGCCGCACAGGCGTGCTCCCAAGCACAATGTCGTCGTCGCTATCACTGAAAACGGATATCGGCGTCTTGCTGGCGGGTGGCTTGGCCTTTTTCGCAGCCGCTTTTTTCTCGGGGGTTTTCCCCTTGCTCCCGTCCGGTGCAAAGAAGGAGAAGAGATCCCTCTGCACGGGATTCTCGGCTTTGGGGGTCTCCCTTGGCCCCTTTTTCACCGCTTTCGCCGCCGCATCGTGGGGGCTTGTTGCGCGTGGCGCCAACTCAGATCCAGGCTCCGCCTTGACGGCAGGCGCCCTCTCCAACTTGACCTTCTTTGCACCAACATCGACCTTCTCCTTCTTGGTGGGTGCGCGTTTCCGCTTGGCGCTCGTCTTGGAGCCCTTGGCAGGGATCATGGACCGCTTCTCCTCCTCGTCCGCCTGGAGGAACATGTCCCATTCCTCTAGGAATTTGTCCAAGTCGGCGTTCCACAAGTCCTTGGCAGACTTTGAGAGGAGCGCGTTCAACTCCACTTCCTGCTGCGCCTTCTGCTTCAATAGCTTTTCGTACCGCTCCCGCGTCAAGGCCCAGATCGACATGCCCAACAAGTAGTCGTAGTGCGCGTACACCGTTTCGGGCCGGTGTTCCTCCTCCAGCTCCGCCGTCGCGGGCGCCGACACGCTTACAAGGCTGAGGTTCCCCGCCTCCTCCTCCTCCAACTCCTCCTCCTCGAGCTCGAGTGCCTGCTCCGCCTGCACAAACAACTCCGGGGTCGGCTCGTCTGCCACCTGCTTGCCGTGGCGGTCAAACCGGATAAACTTGTGCTCCTGCAACGTCGTCACCAACTCGGACCGCTTCTTGTTGGACACGGACAATTGCTTGTCGATGATCATTTTGACAAACCGCGCCTGCTCGCTCAACCTGAGCAACACGTTCTGCATCTCCTCCGCCATGAAGTCTTTGCGCTTTTGATAGTACTCGAGCCGCACATAGTAGTAGTCCTGCAAAATCTCGAGCGCCGAGTCGTACTTTTTGATCCGCCCCAGCGGATCGAACGCCACCATGTTGTTCATGCTGATCGACGAAATGAGCTTGAACCGCTCCAAGAGCCCCACCTTGTACGACTTGGCCATCTCCTCGCTCGAGAGCTTCACAATGAACCGGATGCCGAAACCGTGCTGCTCCTCCACGTCCTTGATCCACGCCGGGCCCTTGTCGCCGCCCAACCCGGCCAACAAAAACTCCTTCACGTTGTTGGTCCACATCTTTACCGGGAGCTCCGTGATCGCCAACGTGCTCTCGTCCACCTCCTCGACCCGCCCCATCACGCGGTACTTGTCGAGCCCGCTCGGCTCCATCACGCCGCCCCACCCCTTGTACCACGGATGCATCTTCTCCGCCGGCTCTCCCTTCATCATTCTCCTGAGATTGGCAACAATATCTACCGGGTTGAACGACGGAATGTTGGTCAGCCACCCCGTGCCGATGCCCTCGGTGCCGTTCACCAAGATCATGGGCAACACGGGCAAGTACCACTGCGGCTCCACAAACTTGGAGTCCTCCTGCACGTACTTTAACAACCCATTGTCCAACGGATTGAAAATGTGCTTGGTGATGCGGCTGAGCTGCGTGTAAATGTATCTCGCGGCGGAGAAATCCTTGCCTCCCGCGGCGCGCGTACCAAAGGCACCGTTAGGCTTGAGCAAGTTGAGATTGTTGGACCCCACATAGTTCTGCGCCAACCCCACGATCGTCTGGAAGAGCGACGCCTCGCCGTGATGGTACTCGGTATGCTCACTGACGTATCCCGCGAGCTGCGCCACCTTGATCTCGGTCTTTATGTTCTTTTTGAACATGCCAAACAACACCTTGCGCTGGCCCGGCTTGAACCCGTCCAACACCGACGGGATCGATCGCACATTGTCGGCCATCAGGAACAAGATTAGCTCCTTGTTGATGAACTCGCTGATGGGGATCTCGACCAAGTCCGGGTCCAAGTGCGTGCCCGGCTGGAAGCCGCGCAACCACTCTTTACGGTCGTCGGCCTTCTTTTTCGAAAATGCCAAATCGATCAATCCTTCATCCTCTTTCTGAAGCGCGTGGAAGGTTTTCTGGTGCTTGACGAGTTCTGAAAAGTACTCGCGGCCCTCGCGCGCGTCAGAGGTGCCGAGCCCCTTATAGTACTTGTGGGTCCAGCTGAGCGAGGCGCCCTCGGTCTCGCGCCAGTGCTCAAACTCGGGCAAGCTGTAGAAGGGGACTTTCTCGGTCTTGCCGCCTCGCCTCTTGATAGTGACCTTGATGATGGGGGTGATGAACTCGAGCAAGAACCCGGGGATTTCGAGCAAGCCGGGGAAACTGGTTTCCAAAAAGTTGATGATCAAGCCCTTGATGTGGGACCCGTCCTGGTCCTGATCGGTCATGATCATGATGTGGCCATACCGCAACGTCTTGATGTTCTCCAAAGTGTATGCCTTGCGGTGCTGCAAGCCCATAATCTGCTTGATGGCGCATATTTCAGAGTTTTTCGCGATCTGGTCGGCGGTGGCCTCCCGCACGTTGAGCATTTTCCCGCGCAAGGGGAAGGCGCCATAGTAGTCGCGGCCAATCACTGCGAGCCCTGCTACTGCGAGCGACAAGGCAGAGTCTCCCTCGGTCAAGATCAAGGTGCACCGGTTCCCGTCCTTGGTGCCGGCCTTGTTGGCGTCGACTAACTTTACGTTCTTGACACGCGACTTGCGCAGACCGTCGTTCTTTTGAAGGGCCTTGTCTTCGTTGGAACTGATGATGCTGCGCAACTTGTCACCTATATCTGTCTTTAGGATTTTCTTGATAAAGTCGTCGGTGATAATGCCTTTTTCGGTGGGTTTCCCGCCAAACTTTGCCACGGTGGTGGTGAGCTGTTCCTTGGTCTGGGAAGTGAAGGCCGGGTTCTCCACCAAGCAGTTTATAAAGAGGAACATGTTGTTCTTGACTTCCTGGCGCTTAATCATGGCGCTCTTGCCCTTTTGCTTCTTGCTGAGCTCGTCGGTGAGTTTTTGGACGATCTGGTCGGAGATGTACTTTACGTGGGACCCACCCGCGGTGGTGGCAATAGAGTTGACGAAACTGACCTGGTTGAACGTGCCATTGGACACGGCAAAGGCCACTTCCCAGCGCGCGTTCAACACCTCGTGCACTATGATGGTCGGTTTGCGGACGGTGGGATCCGGCTCCCCCTCTGGCGGCGGAGTATCGGTTTCCGACTCTTTACGCAATGCCTTGACGTACATCTCCACGTAGTTTTTGAAGGAGCGGACATTGAGTTTCTTGTCGTTCAAGTAGATGTTGCAGTTGGAGACGGTGCCGCACAAGTCGTACACCCGGCGATGCAAGATGCCGATAATGTCGTCGTCTAGAGAGGACATGTTGAATTTGCCCAAGTCGGGTTTGAAGGTGATTTTCGTGTACTCCTTTTTTGACTTTAGCTTTGTGATTTTTGGTTTTGAGACGGTGGACATGTTGTCGCGCCACGACTGCTGATAGAGCAAGCCCGTGTTCAAGTCTGCGGTTTCCAAGCGGAACTCGGTGGAGAAGATGTTGCAGAGCTTGGCGCCGAAGCCGTTGCGCCCGCCCGTGACCTTTTTGTCGTCGTCGTCGTAGTTTGAGGAGGTGAGGAGGTTGCCAAAGATCAATTCCGGGATGTAGATCTTTTCCTTGGCGTGGATCTCGATGGGAATGCCCCTGCCGTCGTTCATGACCTCGATGGCGTTCTGGTCGCGATCGATCTTGACCTTGATGGTGCGCATTGACGGGTCTCTAATCTTATTGTCGGCCGCGTTAACCAAGATCTCGTCAAAGATCTTGTACAATCCGGGGACGAAACTGGTATCCTTAAAGACCATGGACTCTGAGTCGGCGTCGAAGCACCACATCTTCACGTCTGTGCGCTCGACGGACCCGATATAGGTGTCGGGACGCTTTAGAATGTGTTCCAACTGGGAAAGGCGCTGGTACTGCTCCGACGCGTTCGTGGTGCCGTTAGCGGGCTTTTTCGGGGGTTTTAGTTGGGGGACGGGATCGGCTTCATATTCCGAGCCGTCCAGTAGGACCGGCTCCATATCGTCGCCCAGATCTGACATTGTATGGTGAGTGTTGTATGGGGGAGAGTACGGGGAACGCGTTGGAAAAAGGCCCCGGAAGAAAAACAAAACGGTTATGTGCAGGCTATGTTTTGGCGATGCCAGAACGGCTGCAAATGGCAATTGATGAGCATGTGAATCGTATTTACCAAAGGGGTGAGTGGCTTTGTGATGTGAGGTTTAGTGGTGTGAAGACAGGTGCTACTTCGAATGAAGAAAACAGAACAATGGCTTCCTCTATTACTTACTCTTTATTGATTGCCCTCTATAACTTACACTCCTAATTACTTACGCGTCTACTTTGACCAAGACGACTGTTTTCAACCATTTACAGATCAGTAGGGTGCACATTAGAGTGCGATAAACAGGACGGAATGGGTACATGTCAATGACAAACGACACCGGCGACCACGCTCGCGTCGAATCAGTCCTGATCGAGCGCGATTTGCGTGTGGCACTCCTCCAAACGTGACCACAAAACAAGTGGGCGTCAGCATACACGTGCGATCCACGGCTCTCAGCATTTCTTTTTCCGCTTTGCCATAATCTTGCTCTGGACACGCTCAAACTCTGCATCGTCTATATCATGCAGGCCGCGCTTCTCGCCGTGCTTCTGGCCGTACTTTTGTTCTAGCGAGCTAATGAGAGTGTCCAAGCGCGAGCTTTGCCTGCTTTTTATCACCTGCGCCAAGCCTTGCTTTGTAGTTTTTTGGGCCAGGTGCTTGCGCTCCCATTCTGCGGCCTCGCGCGCCTCCTTTGCCAACTTTTTGAGCATGTTTTTCACACGCGTTTTCCTGCTCCGTTTGTACTTTTCCCATGCCTTGAGCACGGGCCCCTTGATTTGGGTCGACTTTTCAATGATTTTAAAGACGCGGTCCTCTTCGCTCTCCGTAAAGTCCAAGTGGGGGATCGTCTCAAAGAGCTTGAGGAAATCGCCGTCGTAGTGGATAAAGTTGGCGACGATATCGCGGCGCTCCTCCTCCGAGTTCTGGTATATCTTCTTGTCCTCCTCGATGCGCTCGACACTGACTTCGCCGTAGAAGGAGTCGAAAAACAGTTTCCAGTCAAAGACGTCGTCCGAGTCTGAGAACGAGCCGGTCGAGTCGTAGTGCTGTCGTTTCTGCGGATCGCTGAGAATGCTGTATGCGAACTGGATGCGGGGGAATAGGTCCGGGTCGTGGGGCTCGCCGCGGGTCTGCTGGATTTTGTCGGGATGGTACTTGAGGCATAGCGACTTGTACGATTTTTTGATTTCGAGCGGAGACAGGGTCGGCGCGACCTCTAGCACGGCGTACGGGTCTATATCAGCGAACGCAGACGGCATTCTGTGGGTAGAGAGAGAAAGGGGGAAGGATCACAGTAATGTGTGTTTTGGTAGGGACATCATCTACAGTGCCACACTAGAAGAAGGCGGAAAATTCGCGACATGACATTACGTAATATTAATAGCACCTGACAAACGCCCGGAGACTGTAGAACATTAAGATGACTACCATGCTCAGACACACGGTCAATACAATGCTCAGACACACGGTCAATACAATGCTCAGACATACGGTCAATACAATACACATGGAATACAAATATCGGGTCTCACGACTTCTTGTTGGCGCCCGCGAGGCTCTTCCACTGCTCGATTTCGCGGTAGGTGCGTTCCAACTCGGCCTTTAGTTTTTCGTTGCTGGCGCTCAACTCGGACACGGCCTGTTCCGTCAACAACTTCTCCAAGGTCCACTTTTCGATGTTGTTGTTCTCGTTCTCCTTCAAGCGCTTGATGTACTCCACGGTGCGCTGCAATATCTGGGCCTTGTTGGTGTCCTGGGTGGGGATGAGGGCGGCCAACTCCTTGATGCCGATGTTGATGGACTCGCGGCGGCGGCGCTCGACCTCCTTGTGGTTGTCGCGGCGCTGGCGGTGCCACTCGTCCGTGCCGTGGTGCACTTTGGAGGCGGACATTTGGGAGGCGTACTCGCCCTTCATGCCGCCGTTGGAGCTGGTGGGAGACGGCGACGACGGGCTGCCGGTCTGGAGGTGAACAAGGTGCTGCTGGGCCTGCTGCTGCTGGTGGTGCGGTTGTTGGGCCTGCTGCTGGGCCTGCTGCTGCTGCTGCTGCCTGAAGGCGTTCTGGTAGGCCAAGTGCTGCATGTGCAGATTGTGGGATTGGGCGGCGTTGTGGGCGTCGTTGGTGACGGCGGCGACGGCGGCGGCCGCGGCGGCCTCTGCGTCAGCGACATCCTGGTCGCCGACGCGCTTGTTGTAGGAAGACTGCTGGCCGAGAAGCTCGGAGTCAATTGCAATGTCGTCCTTCTTTTGGTTTTTAGACTTTTTGTCGTTTACCGCAAGGTCCTCGGAATCTCTCTTGGGCATGATTTGCTGATATGTTGTTTAGGTAAGGGAGGGGACAATTGAAGGCTGGGCGCGGGTTTGGGGCACGGCACTGATTTGGCTGCAACTTTGTCTGGACAAATTCGGGTGCTCAGGTGCTAATCACGTTTCTCAATCGTGACTACTTCGTGACTTTGTCGTGATCAGCTCGCCCTTGCCCACGCCAGAATTATTTGTTTTTTTTCTGGGAGGTTGGTAAATGCACGCTCTTTTGGATTAGGTAATTATGATAAGTAATGTCTTATGTAATTGATTGTTATGTAATATAATGTTATGTAATCCATCATTACATAATCCCTTGCCATTAAGCAATATTACTATTCAGCAATAATTACCTCAGCTCCATCGCTACCCCCATGGCAGTGATCTCCCTCGCGAGATACCTCTTTGAGCGGCTCCACCAGCAGGGCGTCGACACCATATTCGGGCTTCCCGGCGACTTCAATGTCTCCCTCCTCGACTGCATCTACGATGTCCCCGGCATGAAATGGGCCGGGAACGCCAACGAACTCAACGCCGCCTACGCCGCCGACGGCTACTCCCGCATCAAAGGCTTGGGCTGTCTCGTCACCACCTTCGGCGTCGGCGAGCTCTCCGCCCTCAACGGCATCGGCGGCAGCTACGCCGAGCACGTGGGCCTCTTGCACGTCGTGGGCGTCCCCTCCATCGCGTCCCAGGCAAAACAGCTCTTGTTGCACCACACCCTCGGCAACGGCGACTTCACCGTCTTCCATCGCATCTCCAACAACCTCTCCCAGACCACCGCCTTCATCTCGGACATCTCCATCGCCCCGGCAGAAATTGACCGCTGCATCCGCGACGCCTACGTCTACCAGCGCCCCGTCTACCTCGGCCTCCCCGTCAACTTGGCCGACTTGATGGTCCCCGCGTCCTTGCTCAAGAAACCTATCGACATGTCTCTCAAGCCAAACGAACCGGAATCCCAGGCAGAGGTCGTCGCAAAGGTCTTGGACGCATTGGCCCAGGCCCGCGACCCCATCATCCTCGTGGACGCGGGCGTCTCCCGCCACCGCTGCCGCGACATTGTCCGCGCCCTCGCCGACGCCACCCTGTTCCCCGTCTACGCGACTCCCATGGGCAAGAGCGCGTTCGACGAGCTGCACCCCCGCTTTGGCGGCGTCTACGTCGGCCAGATCTCCCAGCACGACGTCAAGGCCTCCGTGGAGCTGGCCGACTTGGTGCTCTCCGTCGGCGCCCTCTTGTCCGAGTTCAGCACCTCCAGCTTCTCGTACGAGTACAAGACAAGGAACGTTGTCGAGTTCCACGCCGACTACACCAAAGTCAGGGACGCCACCTATCCGGGAGTCCAGATGGCCCAGGTGTTGCATGCCATCGTGGCCCAGATCCAAATGGGGGGTATCGCCAGCATCATCCCAGAGTACAAGCCCGCGCCGGTCCCGCTCCCGCGCCAGGTGCTCCCCGCCCACAACGCAAACAGCCTCTTGACCCAGGAGTACCTCTGGGGCAAGGTCTCCGCCTGGTTCCGCGAGGGCGACATCATCGTCACCGAGACCGGCACCTCGGCCTTTGGCATCATCCAGGCCCGCTTCCCCAACAACACCATCGGCATCTCGCAGGCCCTCTGGGGCCTGGTCGGCTTCGGCGTCGGCGCCACGTTCGGCGCCGCCATGGCCGCCCTCGAGCTCGGCCGCTCCCGCCGCGTCGTCTTGTTTGTCGGCGACGGCGCGCTCCAGTTGACCGTCCAGGAAATCTCCAGCTTGTGCAAGTGGGAGTGCAACAACACCTACCTCTTCGTCCTCAACAACGACGGCTACACCATCGACCGCCTCATCCACGGCGTCAACGCCGTCTACAACGACATCCAGCCCTGGAACAACTTGCTGCTCTTGCCCTTGTTCAACGCCAAGGCGTACCAGGCCATCGCCGTCACCACCACGGGCGAGCTCGACCGCCTCTTTTGCGACGACGCCTTTGCGTGCCCGGACAAGATCCGCATGATCGAGGTCATCTTGCCCCGCATGGACGCGCCCGCGAACATCGTGGCCCACGCAAAGTTCTTGGAGCAGATCAATGGCGACGCGGCGTGCTGATCGTGGCTGGTGGCACCGTGTGTTTTACACAGTTCTTGTAACAAATCAATGGCGATGCTGCGTGCTGGTCGTGCTTAGTGGTACCATGTCGTGACACGTTCTAGTCTTGTTGGTGATGCCTCAAGTGTCGTGTCCCTTCTTATTTGTCCCACGAACCTTGCGGTGTTGCGTCTGCCCTTGCAGCAATGCTTGTTAACCGCATGTTGCGAGGAACGCTTCTCCCCTACATACACTGACGATGGACCGCTTTCCGTGAACGCCTTCTTGTTTGTACCACATGATATGAGGTCTTTACTATCTTGATCGATAATTCTCATTCGATTTCATTGATGTTTTGATCGATCTACGCCTTATTGAAATGCTGATCCACTTTTCCATGAGTGACGTGAAACCGTGCCTTCCACGTTGCTAAACACTGTTCTCCGGCAACACAGACTATAATATTTATATCTTGAAAGGACATCTTGCTAGCTCTGGTAGCCTGGGTGTTATCTGAGCTGTCATCAATGCTACCAGTCTCTCCAGTCTCGTGTAATACGTGTGTCTCATAATCACCAGTCTGGCATGATATGTGTCTCATGTTAACCAGGCTGGCATGGTACGTGTCTCGTAATCACCATTCTGGCATAATACATGGTATCTAGTGCGTATATAAGCATCCTTTGTCTAGCACCATGTCGGTCTTTGATGTGTTCCGTCCGTCACTATTACTAATTATGTTCTTTTCTCATGAAATGCAGATACGCTCCCACGCTCTCACAATCAGAGCGTTTGAAAGCACTTGTGTGAAGTCAAGCTTGGTTTCCTGACGGTTGGTGTGCACTAATAAGATGCATCTGTTTTGCACTGAGCAAACCTTGCTTGTGGAATTACTTGTGCCACGACATCGATCGCAGGTTATTGAGCGACTGCCCTGTGCTGCGACACTTCTCCCACATGCATTCTGAAGCTTCAGGTGCGGTTGACACATTACACGAAAAGCATTCTATGGGTTATTGATAGTAATTAGCTATGCTATTTAATTAATACATCAAGTGAATGTGTTGTGTAGTGAGTCGGGAAACGCTCACGGGTATAATAAGGGTCAAGCGTCCTGCCACGATATGCGCGGCTTGGATAGGCGCGGGAACTTGCCGCTCTTGACCATGTTGGCATGCAATTTCAACGTGTCTTCCCACGACAAGAGGTCGAGGCTTTTGCGGTGGAGAAAGGGATCGCACTTTAGGGGCCCAAAGTGGGGCGCGTTGCGGACCATGCGCTCCGTGGGCTTGCCCGCCAAGAGCCGCATCATCTGGGCTTCGTGGAAGCGGGTAACGTCGCGCGTTTCATAGTAGTCAATGAAAATCTCGTCCTTGTCGAGGAACTCCAAGAGGTCCTTGTCGCTCATCTCCTGGACGTGCGACAATTGTTGGCGCGTCAACACCGGCCCAGCCGCTGTCCACATGAGGTCCTCCAACTGCGAAATGTGCTCGTGGTTCTGGAACCGGCGGATCGCCTCGCGCTGCGTGCTAATGATTTCGCTGTGGGTGGGCTCGTACCCGAGCTCTCCCAGCTGCTCGGCGCGCAGCACGTCCAGGTCCGAGTCCTTGCCCGCGACGAGCTTCTGGTCGTACTGGTGGAACAAGTTCCACTTTTTGCGCTGGGTGAGAAAGTAGTACAAGTCGCGCTCCTTCACCCAGAGCCGCAACTTGCGCAAAAAGACGTGGTTTTCGTGCAAGGTGCGCTCGAGCCCGTCTGCGTATTCGGCCTGCAACACCGACACGAACTTGTGGGGCACGAAGCCGTGCTCGCCCTCTATGACGGTGCGGATCAAGGGGGAGATCTCCAGCAAGGAGCTAAAGTGCTTGTTGCGGCAGTTGTAGACGCGCAACTGGCGGTTGGTCAACTTGTGTTCGCCCGGGATCTCTGCCCAGTCCTTGGGCAAGTCCTTGCGGTAGCGGTCCTTGGTTTGCTCGTTCAGCAACGCGAGCGCGGTGATGTCAATGTAGATCCCGGTGTCGACGTCGATGAAGCGGGCGTCGATCAAGTTCTTGCCCTTGTCGTGTTCGCGGCGCGTGAGAAAGGTGCCGCAGTCGATAAAGTAGCGGCCAAAGCCTTCCTCCACGTCCTCCACGATGAGCGAGTTATTGAAATGGAGGGCGAGCTTGTGGAGGTCGCGCAACGGCATCTGCACGTCAATGTCGTCGTCCCAGGGGAAGTCGACGCTGTTCCAGTACCACGAGAGCAACGAGCCGTGCGCGATCCAGGTGTTGAGGCTGTGTTTCCGCGAGAAGGAGAGCCACGCGCGCACGAGGCGGTGCAACACGAGTTCCTGCTCGTACTTGTCCTTGGTCAAGCCGTTGAAGAAGCGCCAGTCATAGTGGTCGCCGAGCTCGTTGCCCTCGATTCCGGCCTCGAAGAAATATTTCGGGGCGTTTTCGCCCACGTGCTCCGAGTAGAGGAGACTGTTGAAGTAGCGGCGTTCGCGCTCGCCGAGGGAGTGCGGGTTCTGCCGGAGCTGCAACTGGTACTCTGCGATCTTCGCCTTGACGTCGAACTCAAAGTCGTCTTCCAGGAGGTGGATGCGGTAGTCGTCGATGCGGTGGTCGGCGTTTTCCTCCACGTCGCGGCGCAACTGGTCAAACTCCTTGCGTGCGCTGATGCGGCCCGGTTTTGAGGACTCGGGGTGCAGCCGCGAGACGTACTCTTGGACCATGCCGTTTTCCAAGAGCTTGCTCATGGCGGGAGCGACTGCGAGGTGGTAGGAGCCCTTTTTGGTGAGGAAGATGATGTCGAGCGGCGGGGGCGCGAGGGTGTAGAGGAAGGAGTTGCCCGCGAGCAAGGCGTGCTCGACCAGGGTCTTGCCCGGCTGCTTGAACAAGTTGAAGCCCGGGCCGGACGCGGTCATGTTGCGTGGCAACTGGTCGTCGTTGAGACAGAATTCTGCCACGTTCAGGCGGCGATGGCCCTTGGGGTTGTGGCGCTTTAGGTTTTTCGGGGAGGTTCTGATCTTCTTGGAGCTTGTCTTTGCCAGGGATTTGAGATCGAGCTTGTTCTTTTCGTTTGTCTTTGCCGGGGATTTCTTGTTCTTTTCGTTTGTGTTTGCCAGGGATTTCTTGTTCTTTTCGTTTGTCTGTGAGGTTCCCTCCACCTCCTGCATCTTGATGCGCTGCTTCTCCTTGGCCTCGTTGATCAAGCGTTCGCGGATCATGTGCTCTACACGGATCTTTTCCTCGCGCTGGCGCTGTTCCTCGGCCATCTTCTTCAAGCGCGCGGCCTTTTCCTCCTCCTCCTTCTTTTTGCGGGCGGCCTCTTCGGCGTCCTTACGGATTTTCTCTAGTCGCTGTTTGACCTTGATCTGCTCGGCCTTGATGTCCTCTTCGCGGAGCACCTGGGAGTTTGGTTTTGAGCGGTACTTTTCAAAGTTTGTCCAGACTTTGCGGAGCTCTTCCCACTGGGAGCGCTCGGCCTCCAGGAGCTCGGGCTGGGCGGGCAACTCGGGCTGCGGGTCGCCCGGGATCGGGGTGTCCATGATAGCGCAGGTTGTACGGTTTGACGGGGCGCGGTAGATGTACTCGTCGAGGTAGGACAAGTCCTTCCAGTCGCCCCAGTGGAAGGGGACCCGGGGGAGCTTGTCCGGGGAGGCTAGTCGCTGGTGGCGGAGGCTGGAGAGGTAGATGGCGATGGTGAACCTGGGGTCGAAGGGCTGGGTGCGGGGCGCGGGCGTGGACGAGTAAAAGTGGGCGGGGATGGTGAGGGGCAGGTAGGACTCCTGGATGTAGTACTGGGGATCGAGGGCCCTGAGCGCGAACTGGAGGTCCAGCTTTGCCTTTTTCGCGTACAACTTGTCGACGCTGGCCTCGAAGAGCTTTGCGTGGGAGATGTCTGCGTCGGCGTCGGTGAGCTCGCGGTCCAAGAAGTTCCTGTTGAAGGCGGCGAGGGAGAGGACGGACGCGGGGTGCCATGCCGGGTAGGCGGCGTCCGGGCCCGGGACGAAGCGGTAGCAGAGGGTGATGTAGGTGAAGGTCAAGAGAGCCGCGGCCAAAAGCACGCGCTCATACCGACGACGCACCCGCAAAAACATGTTGACATAAGTCTGGTGCCGGGAGAGGGAATACGAGGAAAAGCGAAGCTATTTAAACACGATGTGAAATCACCAGTCGCAGCCGGCGGGAAAAAATAATGCCAAAAGCAATGGAAGACGCCGAGGACAAGGCCGGTCGTGATTGCCGTCCGAGACAAGATTCACGCAGCGGTGGGGAGAGCGGGTGTGACACTTTTCGGGCGGGCCTTCGTCGTGGGACGCTGCAGGGGCACCCGGCGCATGCGGCCGCCTCGGGACGTGTAGGGAACTTGGGCGTGAGCTTCACGCTGAGACATGCCAAGGCGCAGCAAGCGTCGGCGTCTTTTTTTTCCGCTGACATTACTGACAGATTGGGATTTTTTTCATGTGCCACTATTATTTTACGCTGCGAAATTACTGTAGGCCGCTGTGAAATAACTGTAGGACGCTGCGTTTACGCTGAGGCTCACTATTTTTACGCTGTGGCTCTTTTTCGCGGGGGCTCTTCGCGTCCGCTGCATGGCTGCAATTGCTCGCCGCAGCCGCCCTTCCCCGCTTCCCCGCTCGGTGCATTGACCACTATTTCTGTACCACTATTAATATCACCACACCACATTACTACACCACTACACCACTACACCTATTGCTACCACTACTAACCGCTTCGAATCACAAACCTCGCGGCTCGCTTCTCGGACCCAGGCCCAGTCCTGCACCCGGGCAGCAGCCATATTTTTTCACCTTCACCCAATCTTGGAGCCGCTTTTGTCACAAGACCACACGTCCCGTTCTGGCTAGTGCTCGAGCTAAAGTGCATCTGCATCTGCATCTGCATCGGTGGCGCTACGCCCTTGCCACATCCCGTGACCTGTCCCATGTGTTCCATCCCGTGACCTGTCCTGTGTTCCATCCCGTGACCTTCCTGTCCTCCATCCCGTGACCTTCCTGTCCTCCATCCGTACCTACGCCTACATCCACTAAAAGAAACGTTGTTCGTCACAGAATACGCATCTGAGACTCGTCGTGTTTACCGTTGGCCGTAAGCGATCTTCCCCTCTTCCCTATTATCTCACCATATACGCTCTCTCGGCCACAACCCTATTATCCCTCCCTCTCCATCCCGCCCACAAAGTGCCCCTCCTCGCCTCGGCCTCTCCTATTATCTCCCGTCCCATCCACCGCCATGCGAGGCACATACTGGCTTGTGGTGCCTGGCGATCGCTCGTAAAATACCTGTTTATTTTTTCCGCGCCTTTTGCGGCCCGCATCTCGTGGTTCGAGACCCCGATATCCCGATCCGCCGTGCCGCTAGCCGCGTAACCACTACAGTCCTTTCTCCCGCTATTGTGCCCTCGCAAATATTTTAGTCCTCCCACGTCTCTGCCTGTGCCGCCCCGCGAGCCACTCGCCGTCGTTGCCATTGGCTTGGCCAACCGCCTTACACCCTAACAGTGCTTCTTTTTTTTTTCCGACGCGCTCGCCTTGTCTCGCAATTATTCTCAGCAACTTCTTGTGCTTAGCGAAAATAACGGCTCAAATCATCAAGCCCCGGACATCATCCGTAGCGTTTGTTCTCACGTAGCAATGCAGTCGATTGCCCGTTTCGCTTTCGAACAAACGCCTCCGTCCTGGGCAGCACTTTTCCGCGTCGCCCAAATTGACGTCGCGCTTATTTTTATGCGTGCACACATACATCCATGACAGTTCAGGCGCCGCGTTGGGGCTGCGGTCTAATAATCGCTTTCCGGTAAATCTTTCCGCCGCCTCTCCCTCGGCCTCTGCAAATCTTCAGTGACCTGATTATTCCACTGGCCTGATTGCTTCTCAAACTGGTCGTGCTCTCTCTATCCTACACCTTACTGCATTAATCTCGTACTCTTGTAACAGGTCCCACTCGATTAGCCTAGACTCATGTTTGGTGTCTGCTTTAATCTCAATTACGTCTCAATTGACCTCGGCGTTGGATCTCCGCCCCATTGGCTTCCACTTGCATCGCAATTACGTTTCAATTGACCTCGGTCCCCGCCCCATTGGCTTCGACTCAACTCGTAATTAATTAGATCAACACCTCGGCGTTCGGTGCCCGCCCCTTCGACATCGACGTGCATCGCAATTTCGTTTCAATTGACCTCGGTCTCCGCCCCACTGACTTCGACTTGCATCGCAATAATTCTGATCAACACCTCGGCGTTCGGTGCCCGCCCCATCGACTTCTACACGAATGGCAATTTCGTTTCAATTGACCTCGGTCTCCGCCCCACTGACTTCGACTTGCATCGCAATAATTCTGATCAGTACCTCTGCGTCTGATCCCGCCCCACTGGTTTCCCCCTCAGTAGCCGCTACTCATTTGCACTTTTCTCGGCACCCAATAAGCGATTGCATTTCCTTCAACCCGCTGCTCAATGGGTTTCAATTAACTTAGGTGTGGGATCTCCGCCCCATCGACTTGAACATAATTCGTGATTCCTCTGATCAGTACCTCGGTGTGGAGTCCACCCACATGAATCTCTACTTGTATCGCAATTACTCTCATGGCGCGTCCGGTCCTCGCTAACTTTGGGTTCCACTTGTGTCGCAATTGCGTTTCAATTGACCTCGGCGTCCGGATCCCGCTATCCTTTACTTCCCCCACGCAACACCGAATCCGAGCCATTGGATTCGCATCTTAACGCATCCCAGCGAATGCGTCCCATACAGTCTACATTCCATACAGTCTACATCCCATAGAATTCGCACCCCGTCAAATTCGCATCCCCTGCATCCCAGCGAATGCGTTCTATTAGGTCCACATCCCATCAAATTCGCATCCCCTGCATCCCAGCGAATGCGTTCCATTAGGCACACATCCCCGAATTCGCATGCCAACCCATCCCATCGAATCTGCAATCCGTCCCACTGAAATAACATCCCATATAATTCGCATTCCATCGAGTACGCATCCCGTTGAGCCCCATTTAAAACATAACTCAAGGAAGTCGCATCCCATCGAATGCGCATCTCGTAGAACTCGTCCAGTTGAATCCGCATCTTCCCATCGAATTCGTGTCGTGCCGAAGTCGCCTTTCGTCGCATCCCATCTAGTCCACCGGGTCCCATCGGTTCTGCATCCCGTGGTAGTCGTCCTGGTACATCCATATTCGATAAAATTTGCATCCCATTGCATCCGTCCGATCGAATCCGCGTCCTATATAATTCAAACGCCACCTGATCCCATCGAATCCGCAGCATACTTGTCTAAAGTGGCCCAATCAAGCGGATCAGGTTTTCGCGTGTCCCATTGATTCAAGTTGTTTCCTCATTAGATGACTTGAACCTTGTTCGATGTACCACATTGATAAATTGTTTCCGTCTCATTCATTCACCACTGCTTTTTGCGGGTTTTGTAGTTTCCTATGAGTCTCACCCATATCTTATGGCGCTGACCGAAGTCACATCCTGATAATCAGTTCAAGCGTCCGAGTATCTCCAATGATACACCAATTACAAATGATCATCAATTGGGGTGGGAAGAGTGCGTTGGGGGATTTCGATCAGGCTATAGAGTGCGTTGTGGAACTTCGATCAGGCTATAGAGTGCGTTGTGGGATTTCGATCAGGCTATAGAGTGCGTTGGGGAACTTCAATCAGGCTATAGAGTGCGCTGGGGGATTTCGATCAGGCTATAGAGTGCGCTGTGGGTTTTCGATCAGACGATGAAGAATTTGTTGGTGAGACTCCATCAGGCTGTCAAGTGCATTGGTGGTGCACAGGAAAGGTTTCTCTGTGCTCATCGCACCAGCATCCACCTCAGTTCATCAATTTATGAAGGGTGTTGACAATTTTCAGAAAGGCTGTTATCGCAATAAGACGCCCACATTAACGACAGCCACATCCAATGCTGACTCGTCAGGTTATTAATATGTACTCATCAAACCACGCCGCATCAATTCCTGCTTCATCGGGTCACGAACAATGCGTTGGTTATACTCACTCGGGCTATCTCCTGACCAGTCACCCACATTCAAAAAGAGTCAATCGGATCATGGAATCGCACCAATAAGGCTCAGTGAGGCTATCGCCTGATGTGTAAACCCCACATCCAATAAGATTCGTTCGGGTCTAGTGATGATGAACGATTCTTTCACACCCGCTGATGCTGAAGCTTTGGACGACACGACAACATCGAATAGAGCCCGAACAATGATAGACCATTCTTTTGCATCAACATTAGAATGGTCGAGAACTGATTGACGCGGGAGTTACTCATCCGAAAATGATCTATCAGAAGATCGGTGGGGCTTGTGCTTACACATTTGGTGACTGCTTATCAGACGAGGGAACGAACGATGGGGGCTTTTCGGGACGAGTTGTGCAAATTTCCATACTCAGCCTCGCACATATCGTACAAGTTTGAAACTATCAGGATGTTACGCTCACACATTTAATGGGTGATTTTCAGATGCTCAAAAGTGGCCCTGTGCTCAGCCCCAACAATATTGAAGATGTTATCTGATGATGGAGATAACAATCAGGATGTTAGGCTCACACATCCGACGAAGTCTTTTCAGAGGATCAAACGTCTCCTGAGACTCAGCCAACAATATCGTAGATGTTATCTAGTTATTGAGATCATCCAATCAGGATGTTGGGCTCACCCAGCCAGTGGAGTCTTTTCAGATGATCAAACGTCTCCCGATACTCATATCGTAGATGTTATCAATGATTGAGATTGTTACGAAGCTGACTCACAAAGGATGATTCACCCGATGGGTGTAGCATATGCTGACAAAGGATCCAACATGTGATGGAGACTCGGGTGATGCATAGGAATTGGCTGATGACTAGGTTTTTGATATTCGATGATAAGACGGCACGGCATTGAGAATGTGCAAAGAGCTCCCACATTCGACGCTTACGAATCAATTGTGGCTTGCGGGACGTTGGAAGTTTCCGATAAGCAGCCGCACAAATCCGATCATGGCTTATAGCCGATAAGGCTTTACACATTTCGGTGGCTGGAGGGCGGGATGCTCCCGATAAGCGGCCGCATAAATCCGGCGATGGCTTGCGGGAGGTATACTCTCGATAAGGCATTACCACATCTCGTGACGTACGGCCGAGCGAACAATACCCGCCAAGTAGCCGTACACATTTGGTGACGGCATGTGGGACGGATCCCGATACGGTCTAGGCATATCCGCGGATACGCTGAGAGTTTAGGGATTATGGGTGACCAGTGCGCATCATGCGACGATGATCGATGGCTTATCGGTGTGGTAGTTGAAGCTCGACAAAAGTGACTCAAAAAAGGTCCACCGGGTGGGCGATTATTGGGTTGACATCCACGCAGCAGGCGAGACCGGAATCCCCTACTCATCACACGCCATCGTAATGCAGCGCATGTGACTAAACGACTCTGTCGCAAAGCCAAATAATTATCGTAAAGCTGTCAGTTTGGCGGTGTCAGCACGCGTTCTGCTTATGTCAGATGTCAACCGGCTGCAGTGAATCCTGATTGCTCCTTCGCTTGCATCGGCTAAAGCTGTTTTGCGAGAGGCTCCGTTGGCAACAGTCGACCCGAGAGGAAGTCTACAGTAGTGTCGTGAGCGTAGAGGCCGCAGGAGGCCGCGTGAGGTGAGGGTGGTGAAAAAAGTACCACGGAATGCATCGCGCCACCCACATCTCGCGAGCGCTCGAATAATATGCTGTAGCAATCGCGCGCCGATACGTTATCAGCAACCGCCGGCCCGATCCCGCCAAAAAAGCCGCCCCTCGCCCGCGGAACCCTATCGCGCATCGCCACGTCTCGGCGATCGCCGCCGGCTAAAAACGTCACCTGACGTTGGCCCTCGCTTTTCGGCTATCTTATCGTAAATTGTCAAATTTTCACCCTGCCATCTTATAAGTTCGTTTTCACGCTGGTATTGTTCGCTTAGAGCGCTTAAGCCCTTCCCCTCGCCTACCAATGCTTGCCGTCGACTTGCGCGCGGCGGCCTCCCGCCTTCTCCGCAAGTGGTCTACGCGCCACGGCCTCCTCGGCGACTATGACTACGCCTACCTCTTCCTCCCGCAGCTCCCCTTTGTCCGCGCTGAGCCCAAAATCCAGCCCTTCTTCGGCTTGAACAGCGACATGCCCCTCCTCTTGGGCGCCCTCTTGGGCCTACAGCACGCCCTCGCAATGCTCGCCGGCGTCGTCACCCCGCCGTTGCTCATCAGCTTCGCCGCCAACTTTGACGTCGCCACCCAGCAGTACTTGGTCTCCGCGTCCTTGATTGTGTCCGGCCTCTTGTCTCTCATCCAAATCACTCGCTTTCGAATCCCCAAAACAGACTACTTTGTCGGCACCGGTCTCTTGTGCGTCGTCGGCACCTCCTTCGCCACCATCACAATCGTCTCAAAGGCCTTGCCTCTCATGTACACTTCCGGCGACTGTCCGATCGGTCCTAGCGGGGAAAAGTTGCCCTGTCCCGACGGCTACGGCCGCATCTTGGCCACGGGGAGCTTGTGTGCGCTCTTGGAGGTGCTTCTCGCCTTTACCCCGGCCACCGCGTTGCAGAAGCTCTTCCCGCCCCTCGTCACGGGGCCCGTGGTCTTCCTCATCGGGACCAGCTTGGTCCAGTCGGGCTTCACCGACTGGGTCGGTGGCAGCGCTTGCGCCACTGCCGAGAACTGTGTCGTCGGTAAACACACCTTGCCGTGGGGCCTGGCCCAGTTTATCGGCTTGGGCTTTTTGGTGTACACCACCATCATCATCAGCGAGCGGTGGGGCTCGCCCATCATGAAACTGTGCGCCGTCATCTTGGGCTTGTTCGTGGGCTGCGTCGTGGCCGCGGCCTGCGGCTACTTTTCGTCGCAGACCGTCGCCGCCGCGCCCGCCGTCACCTTTGTGTGGGTGAAAACCTTTAAATTGCAAGTGTACGGGCCGGCAGTGCTTCCGTTCTTGGCGGTGTACATCGTGTTGATGATGGAGGCCATTGGCGACATCACCGCCACCTCGGACGTGCTGCGCTTGGAGGTGGAGGGCCCCGTGTACGAGTCGCGCGTCCAGGGCGGCATCTTGGCCGACGGCCTCAACGGCGTGCTCTCGGGCCTCATGACGGTCACGCCCATGTCGACGTTTGCCCAGAACAACGGCGTCATTTCGATCACCCGCTGCGCCAACCGCAAGGTCGGCTACTGGTGCGCCTTCTTCTTGATTGTCATGGGCGTCTTTTCAAAGTTCGCCGCGGCAATAGTGTCCATCCCCAAGGCCGTGCTCGGCGGCATGACCTCGTTTTTGTTCTGCTCCGTCGCCATCTCGGGGATCCGCATCATCGCCACCACCGAGTTCACGCGGCGCGACCGCTTCGTGCTCACGGCGCTGGTCTTGCCCGGCTTGGGCGCGGTGCTCGTGCCCACGTGGTTCGACCACGTGTTCACGTACCTGGGCCCCAACAACGCGCTCAAGGGCTTCTTCAACGCCATCAGCTTGGTGATGGAAACGGGCTTCGCCGTCACCGGCCTCGCCGGCGTCGTCCTCAACGCGCTCTTGCCGCAGGTGTCGGACGAAATCGAGGAGATCGACGAGGTGATCTTGGACACCGTCGGCAGCGGCGGCGACCACGGCCGCGAGTTGTACGCCTCCAAGGAGGTGCGCCAGTTGGACGCGATCGCGTCGCACACGCAGGTCTCCAAGCAGGGCGACCTGTCGTCCTTCAGTCACTAGTAGGGCCCTGTCGTCGTTCAGTCACTAGTTGGGCCCTGCCGGCGTGCAGTCACTCGCAGGGGGGTGTCGTCCTTCAGTCGCTACCAGGGGGGTGTCGTCGTTCAGTCGTTAGCAGGGCCCTGTCGTCCTTCAGTCGCTAGCAGCCCGACCTGTCGTCGTTCAGTCACTGGCAGGGCGACGTGTCGTCGTTCAGTCACTCGCAGGGTGACCTGTCGTCGTTCAGTCACTGGCAGGGCGACGTGTCGTCATTCAGTCGTTAGCAGGGCCCTGTCGTCATTCAGTCACTAGTAGGTCGACCTGTCGTCGTTCAGTCACTGGCAGGGCGACGTGTCGTCGTTCAGTCGCTAGCAGCCCGACCTGTCGTCGTTCAGTCGCTAGCAGCCCGACCTGTCGTCGTTCAGTCACTGGCAGGGCGACCTGTCGTCGTTCAGTCACTGGCAGGGCGACGTGTCGTCGTTCAGTCACCAGCCGGTCTCTTCGCCTGAGGAAGACAAGTCTTTTTCTCTCCGATTGAGGGCACGGACGCTATTTATATAGACGCATTCCATATATTCTAATAACAATAATCTTTGGTAAATCGGCAATCTCGCGATGCCCGGTGGATCCCGAGCCGTGCGGTGCAACTCCGGTTGCTTGGTAAGCACGCCGGGCCCGAAATAATTTTTTTCGCAGCCTCTGAGTCAAGGCGAGTCAACATGACACAACAGGGTGCACGCCGCACGCGTCGGCTCAGCACACGCGACCCGCTTTGCCTTACGCGTCTTGTGAGGCTGCTTCTAGATCGCGACCTTAGCAGACGCGTCTCTGAGCATGTCTTGGCCTCTCAGGCGTCTATCGACGCAAACCTCTACTTTGCGTGCTACTTGGCGTTGCTCTTGTCAGCTGTTGTGGGTAATAAGCCCCGCATTCTCGCATGGCTACACCGATATCGCGCGTTGCTTGTGTCGTGGCTCCGACGACAATTTCCCAACCTCGCAGCGCGATGGGATTCTCTCTTGAAAGTGGTGCGTTTGATCGCGTCTAAAGTGCATCGTTACACAGTGCAATCGTCAGGAAACGGTAAATTAGAGTCACATGATGTCGAGTCTTTATCTGTAAAGACTGGGCTGCGAACTCAATCTGCGGCTAAACCATCTCAATCTGTGACAGATCCATCTCATACTGTGATATATCCATCTCAAACTAAGACAGATCCTTATCAAACTAAGACCGATCCATCTCAAACTAAGACAGATCCATCTCATACCGTTACAGATCCATCTACTGTTACAGATCCATCTCATACTATTACAGATCCACCTCATACTGTTACAGATACATCTCAAACCGTGTCTGAATCGCAGTCACCATGCCCAAACAAACAGCTGCCAAATCTCAACCACGACCTTATAGCCCGCCGTTTGAAACTCATCTCGGAATACATATCCGATGTCCGCATCTTTAATCGCTTGTTCGATTTCCTAAAGTACTATCCGTGGATGCTCGATAGTGGCGACGCTCTCTTCTCGCGAAAACTGGCCGCACCATTGTCATACAGGTCTCTAGAGTTTTTCGAGGCGACAACATGCTTCGCCTTGGACTTTTTGGAGTCGGTAGGCTGGCTAGCGGGCCACGACTGGATCGCGACCGCCCATAACTCGCGATTGAGCGACTGCGCATACGTGTGGTCCTCGCGCGTATGGGGCGTCTACCTCGCGCTCGCGCTTGCGTCGCAGTGGCGCAAAACCCCTGCGGCCCGCCGCGACGGGGAATGGCGGATCCGCGTATTCGAACAGTTGGTGCAGGTGCCGTTGGTCCTTCATTGGTCCCGGTACGATGGGTGCTTGAGCCCGTTCTGGGTGGGCGCGTGTGGGGTCGGTGCGTCGTATTACAAGTTTAGAGATACCTGGCGCACCGTCTTCAAGAGCTAGTGGTGTTAGCTAACAGAATTTCTATTGTGATTTTTGAGAATTTACATCCACTACGATCGATGGGACGCTTGAGAAGGACTAGTATTTATAATGTTATTACGTATTCCGCCAAGGTTGTTCAAGATTCATCTTTTTCTATAACATGGGCTATATATCGGACGATTGGGTTGATTGCTGAAGCTGTATAATAGTATATCAAATCAATCAGTTGAAAAACGGTGACTTGCAGCCAAATTTAGAAACCGCCGTGCCTGCAAATTGTCTCGAGAATTCCATACTAACAAATAATCCCTTGTAAATGCCGATTCTCCTGCGGGTCAATCTCCTACGCATGCCAATCATATGCACTTTAATACGCATCTAATATCTCCTTGGAACACATCTCTATACATAAATATCTTCGCCCAAGATTCTTTACCATATCTCTTGAGTTGATTCTCCTCACACAATCTCTACAAACATTTCTCCTTCAAATCTCTTCAATTGAGTCTCTTTGCACATATTTTCAACTCCATCTCTTGACTCATCTCTCAATCAAATATCGATCTCTCCGCTTTCACACATCAGCCAGATTTCGTCTCCACGCGCTCCAACTGGCGAGACCGGTCAAAGTACAAGTTGGGATGGCTAATGTGGATCCCGTCCTGCAATAGCTTTGACGAAGCCAACTGTTTCTTGTGGGTAAGTTCGAATACGCGGGTGCAGGCCACCGTATACTCGCGATTGCTGACATCGTCGACGACGCCGTTGATATCGTGCTGGTCGCTGATCCCCATTTCGTTCAAGTTCGAGACGAGGGCGTCTACGCTCAAGTCGCGGTAGGGGCAGCCGTGTGCCTCTCCCTTCCCCGGACGGGCCTTGGCAAGGATCGTCGCGCACTCCCATGGCTTGTAGTTGATGCGTGCGCCCTCTAGCCCGTACAGATGGCGTATATTGTACTTGTACTCCTTGTTGAACTTTTCCACCGTCATGGTGTTGGCGCCCTTGGTGAACTGGTACGACCAGAACTTGAGGGCTTCGTCCACATCAAGACCGATCCCCTTGAGGAACAATCCGAACTGCTGGCGCCCTTGGTACTTGAGGTGAGAGTTGGAGACCAATGTGTGCTGCAAGTGGCGGGCGCAGAGCGGGTAATGCTGGGTGATCGCCGGCAGGACGACGGATGCGGCAGTAATGTCCGACGCGAGCGACGGGTCAGAGCTACTGCAGTCGTACTCAAAACTGGAGAAGTTGTGCGACAAGTGGTTGAGTAAGGGCACGAGCCGGTCGTCCTCCTCTAGGCGCGGCAACGACTGGAAGGTGCGCATCAAGTTGGCTCCGAGGTCCTGCGAAAACTCGATGGCCAACAAGTTTAATTGGAGGATCGTGGGGACGTAGGCATAGCCCAGCTTCAAAAAGACCTGGCGAGACGCCACCAACTGTGCGACTTTTTCGAACGGAAGCTTTATAAAGTTTTCGGTCGTGCGAATATGTGCCTTGAGCTGGTCGGGCGAGATCAGGACCGAGTCACCTGCAAGCGCGCTGGATTCGGCAAGAAGCGCGTTCTTGATGGTGGAGCCGGTCGCGGCGTAGAGGTCGTTGAGAAGTTCTAATTTCTCTTCGTTGGATATAAAATCCCACGGCAATTTGTGCGCGTAGACCTGCTTGAATAGTGCCTGCTCTCGCGGGGACATGTTGGAGAAGCGGATACGGAACAAGATGGTCTCGTTTCGGATGAATTTCTTGCGCAAGTCTTCGGTGCGGCAAAACACAAGGCGCAAGATATAGTGCAGGTAGTGGTCCTTTTTGCGTTCCTGGAGCACCAAATCCGCATTCAGCGAGGAGTCTGGGCTCAAGGGGAGGTACTTTTGCAACAATGGTTTCACGGTCGCATCAACATCGCGGAAAGATTTGGAGCGTGCGACACAGGATTCGATTTCGATCAACACTTTAAGACGATCGATCGCCCATTGCTCGAACTCGTCGAGCGTGATTTCCAGAAGAGGCGGAACAGAGTAGAAGGAGGCGCGGCATTCATAGGGTGTGGATTTTCCGGGTGTCTGCGAGGACAGCTGGAAAGCGTGTGACGACCTTGATTCCTCGAAATTCCTTCGGCCTGCTGTTCGTCGTTTCGCCTGTCTAAACATGTGTGGGTATCAGAATAGAGAGAGATGGGTGGACCAGCTAATTCAGAGTAGAGTGCTCAATACAAATGCGCAAAACAAAAACAAAACACGCGTAAAGAACTGCAGGAAGACGCGTATCCTAATGTGTGGGAAACGACGCGTCTTCTGTGTGAAAATTACCACGTGACGCTTTTTTCGCCACCACACTACTACCTGCATATACGTCCCTTTCCCAATAGAAGGCTTCAGTTTTTCAAGAGAACCATCATCAACAACCACTCTTACCACCATGGCGGACGTGAAAATCGATGCCCAGACGTTCCATAAGCGTCTATCGCTTGTCCAACGCCATATGGCTCTGGAGAAAATGGCGCACGCGTTAATCGTCGTTGGCGCGCGCGACGACGATAACACCTACAAAAAGTCGACCGTGTTGCAAACGTGGTTACTAGGCTATGAGTTCGTGCACACTGCGATCTACATCACTCAAAACTCCCTCGTCTTCATTACTTCCGAGGGCAAAGCAAAGTACCTCAAGGGCTTGACGACCAAGCCCACCGCGAACTCCTCTACTGTCGAAATATGGCCTACTAGTAAAGATCAGGACCATACCCAACAATTGCTAAAGAAATTGATCGCGTCTATAAAGGAGACTAAAGAGCCGTACGGCGCTCTCGTCAAGGAAAAGTACACCGGCAAATTTATCGATGCCTGGAAACTGGCATGCACCGCCGAAGAGTTGACAGTTGCCACCGCGGATTTGGCTCCCATTCTCTCGCATGCGATGGAGGTCAAGGACAGTGACGAGATCGGATTCGTGACCATCGCGTCCAATGCGTCTAGTGTCATGATGGACAATTTCGTCGACGAGATGTCCATGATCGTGGACGAGGATAAAAAGGTGACGAACGTGGAGCTCACCGACCGGATCGAAGACAAGATCGAGTCCAGCAAGTGGTTCGCGAAAAACGAGTTGGGCAAAAAGTTGTTGGCGTCAGTCAAGGAGTTCGACCAGGACTTGTTGGAATGGTGCTACTCGCCGATCATTCAGAGCGGCGGCACCTACGAGCTCAAGCCTAATGCCATTCTGACGGAAGACCGATTGGTGGGCGACGGCGTGATCTTGGCCTCGATCGGATTGCGGTACAAGTCCTACTGCTCCAACATTGCACGAACCTTTCTCATTGACCCCACCCTGGACATGGAGAGCAACTATGACTTTTTGCTTCTGGTGCAGGCGCACGTGGTTGAAACCTTGTTGAAGCCGGGAAAGACAGGCGCGGAGGTGTACGAGGGCGCCATGGCATATATACTGGCAGAGAGGCCATCGTTGGCTAGTCACTTTACAAAAAACTGCGGCTGGCAGATGGGCATTGAGTTCCGCGACTCGCTCTTTGTATTGAGCAGCAAGAACGTGTCTCGAAAGCTCGTGGACGGACAAGTAATATCCGTGTGGCTCGGGTTCAGCGGACTCGAGAACGCCAAAGCGTCGAGTCCCAAGCTAAAGGAGTATGCCTTGTTGGTGGCGGATACGTACCGTGTCACGAGCGACAAGGCCATGTTGCTAACGACATTCACCAAGGAGCGGCCGCAAGTATCCTTCTTTTTCCGCGACGACGAGCCCAAGGTCAAGAGCGAGCAGGCCGTGAAATCGCCAAGGGGCAAGCCCGCAGCCAAGCAGGGGGGAGAAGGGTCGTCCAGCAAAATCTTGAAGACAAAGTTGCGGCGAGACACGGGCCAAGACGAAAATAGCGCCAGCGCCGAAAAGGTGCGACAGGAGATCCAGGCGCGACTCCACGCGAAGCGGTTGCAAGAAGGGTTAGCGCGCTTTTCCAAAGCGGATGCGGCGGACGACGACGACTACAAGCCGGTATTCAAGAAATACGAGCTGTACGTGCGGGAGCTGCAGATCCCGACGAGCGTGCGGGACCTCAAGATCCACGTGGACTATCGGCTGCAAACAATCATCCTCCCGATTTGCGGGCGGCCGGTCCCGTTCCACATCAACACGTTCAAGAACGGGCTGCACAACGAGGAGGGCGAGTACACGTTTTTGCGGCTCAACTTCAACTCGCCGGGCGCCGGCGGGTTCGCGAGCAAGCGTCTGGAGTTGCCGTACGAGGACTTGCCCGACGCGGCGTTCTTGCGGCTGGTGACGTTGCGGCTGCGGGACCGGCAGCGGATGATTGACGTGTACAAGGCGATCCAGGACCTCAAGAAGGACGGAGTGAAGCGAGAGCAGGAGAAGAAGCAGATGGCGGACGTGGTGACGCAGGCGAGCTTGGTGGAGATCAAGGGCAGCGCGAGCCGGCTCAAAAAGTTGGAGCAGGTGTTTGTGCGCCCGCAGCCGGACGCGAAAAAGGTGGGCGGGGTGCTCCAGATCCACGAGAACGGGTTGCGGTACCAGAGCGCGTTCAAGCTGGAGCAGCGGATCGACGTTTTGTTCAGCAACATCAAGCACCTCTTTTTCCAGTCGTGCAAGGACGAGCTAATTGTGATTATCCACTGCCATTTGAAGACGCCGATTATGATTGGCAAGAAAAAGACGTACGACGTGCAGTTTTACCGGGAGGCGAGCGACATTGCGTTCGACGAGACGGGGGGGCGGAAGCGCAAGTACCGGTACGGGGACGAGGACGAGTTGCAGCAGGAGCAGGAGGAGCGGAAGCGCAAGCACATGTTGGACAAGGAGTTCCGGCAGTTTGCCGAGATGATACAGGAGCTGCTGCGCGGGCTCGTGGACTTGGACGTGCCGTTCCGGGAGTTGGGGTTCCAGGGAGTGCCGTCGCGGCTGGCGGTGATGTGCGTGCCGACACGCGACTGCCTTGTGCTGTTGATTGACCCGCCGTACTTGGTGGTGACGCTTGAGGAGATTGAGATTGCGCACTTGGAGCGGGTCCAGTTTGGGCTCAAGAACTTTGACTTGGTGTTTGTGCCCAAGGACTTTAGCAAGCCGGTGATCCACATCAACACGATTCCGATCGAGGTGTTGGAGGACGTGAAGCTGTGGCTCACGGACGTGGACATCCCGCTCAGCGAGGGGCAGATGAACTTGAACTGGGGCACGATCATGAAGACGGTGCAGAGCGACCCGTACCAGTTTTTCGTTGACGGCGGGTGGAGTTTCTTGACGGGGCTGGGCGACCTGCTGGAGGAGGACTCTGAGGAGGAGGAGAGCGAGTTTGAGGTGAGCGACGAGGACCCGAGCGACGAGGACGAGGCGAGCGACGTGAGCGGGAACGACTACTCGCTGGCGCTGGGGCTGGACCTGGGGCTGGGACTGGGACTGGAAGACGAGAGCGAGGAAGCGGGAGAGGATTGGGACGAGCTTGAGAGGAAAGCTGCGCGGGAGGATAAGCGGTTTGGCCGGGAGTAGGGTCCAAGAAGGGGATAAGAGAGAGGTTGGAAAAGGTACGATAAAAAGTTACCAGTCATGACATGCGGTGTAAATAGAGAATTACAAGTTACATTGATGTCCATAGGTGTGGGGGGAAGAAATTTTGAGGTGTAAGTTTAGGGGAGAGTAAGAGGAAGTGATCTGTGGGCGAATTTTAGGTATGGCGGGGGTAAGGGGGTTGTGTCAGTATAGTGCGAGGTTCAAGTGAGGTGTGAGGTGTTCGGTGTAAGTGATGTACAAGTAATCTCTAGAAGATGTTGAAGTAAATTAGAAGCAAGGTTCAAGTCAGGCGTTGGCCTAGTGCAACGCGTGAGGTGTGCGTAATTACAAAGTGATGTCTGAGTAAACTTTCGGTAAACTTTGAGTTATGACAGTGGAGTCTACGTAACGACGAGATCAATTGGAAACAGGGTGTAGGTAAAGTGTGAGTAGCGTTAAAGTAAAGTGTGAGAGTGCGAGTAAGGTGTAGCTGGGTGTAAGAAATCGAAGTAAAGTTTACGTGCGGTTTGACTGAGGTGGAAGTGATGCGAAAGTAACGTGAAAGTAATCAAAGTGAGGTGTAACTGAGGTGAAAGTGATGCGAAAGTAGTGTGAAAGTAATCAAAGTGAAGTGTAAATAACGTACAAGTAAAGTGTAAGTAAAATTCAAGTAATCTAAGCAGTGTGAGAAGTGTAAGTAAAATACAAGTAATCTAGTAGTGTAAGATGTGCAACTCCTCAAGAAATGGAAGTACTCAAGAAGTCAAGTAGAGTAATCTAATTAAAGTAAGACCGCAGCTCAAGATACGAAGCATCGATTTACGTAACCGCGAGGAGAACCAACACTGGTGAGATACGGAGGAAGCAGGAGGCTAAGAATACCCAACCTCCGTGCCACAATACTCTGCGGGACCTTCCTCGTCATGCGAAATAACGCTGTTAACCGCTGGCGAGCCCCGAGAAAATATTCCGCAGCGACCTCCTGGGAAAATATCGAGTGACTTCATCGCTGGGTGCAGAGCAGTGAGCACCTTGAGTGATCGCAGCAGGCCTAGACCAAGCGATCACCGCAGCCGCCGGGCACAGCACCACCTCTCCCGTAGACACCGTAGTATTACGCCGCCGAACCAGGGGACCAAATAATATGCGTAGCGTGGGGCCAGCAACCGTTGCTAGATTCCTCACTGCATCTCGTAAATGGTCGCCGGTTACAGTCAGTGCCGACCGTCCTACATCTTTCTCTGAATTTCTTCTTCTTCTTGTCTCTGCTTGAACCACGCTACCCAGTACCCTACCTACACCCTTCCACACTCCTACACCCTTCCACACTACTAGCACCCTACTTATCTTCCTACCTGACAACCCCAGCAACCCCACCTGTGCCTTCCTCTTGCTACCTCAGCAAAAAAAAGAATCTATTCTTTTCTACAAGGCAGTCTCACTACTCCTTGACCTCGGTGTTAGTGTTTGTTCCAAATACCCTCTTCCACCCTCTTCTAATCTTGCACGCTACACCTTACACACCTTACGCACACCTTACACACCTTACACACCTCACACAAATCTACACACCACCCACATCCACACCACCCATGAACCAACGCTCCACCCCGCAGCGCGACCGCGAAGTCTCCTTTCGCGTCCTGGAACACTACAAGGTCCGTGAAATCGTCGGCGAGGGCGCCTACGGCGTCGTGTGTCTGGCCGTCTACACCCCGACCAACCAGGAGGTTGCCATCAAGAAAATCGTGCCCTTTGAGCGCCTGATGCTCTGTCTCCGCACCCTTCGCGAGTTGAAGCTCCTCAAGCACTTTGCCCACGAAAACATCATCAGCATCTTGGCCGTGCAGCGGCCCGCCAGCTACGAGCTCTTTACAGAAATCTACTTGATACAGGAGTTGATGGAAACCGACTTGCATCGCGTCATCCGCACCCAAAAGCTCTCGGACGACCACATCCAGTACTTTACGTACCAGACGTTGCGCGCGCTCAAGGCGATGCACCTGGCCAACGTCTTGCACCGCGACCTCAAGCCGCTGAACTTGTTGCTCAACTCAAACTGCGACTTGAAGGTGTGCGATTTCGGGCTTGCCCGCCTGATTGCCCTGACGGAAGACAATTTCGGCTTTATGACCGAGTACGTGGCGACGCGATGGTACCGCGCGCCCGAGATCATGTTGACGTTCCAGGAGTACACGACCGCGATCGACGTGTGGCTGGTGGGCTGCATATTGGCCGAGATGTTGAGCGGCCGGCCCCTCTTCCCCGGGCGCGACTACCACAACCAGTTGTGGCTCATAATGGAGGTGTTGGGCACGCCGCACATGGACGACTACTACAACATCAAGCTGAAGCGCGCGCGCGAGTACATTCGGCTGTTGCCGTTCTGCAAAAAGAAGCTGTTTGACCAGTACTTTGCGGACACCGCGATCGCGCGCGGCGACCAGCCGACGCCGATAAACCCCTTGGCGCTCGACTTGCTCGACGGGCTCTTGACGTTCAATCCCGCGAAACGCATAACGGTCGAGAGCGCCTTGAGCCATCCGTACTTGGCGCTATACCACGACCCCAACGACGAGCCCGTCAGCAGCAAGATCCCGGAAGACTTTTTCGACTTTGATAAGCGCAAGGACGATTTGACGGTGGAGGAGTTGAAGAAGATGTTGTACGATGAGATTATGAAGCCGTTGTAATTTATTGAAAATGAATGGCTGCGTGTCAGGGGGATAATGATCAAGAGGCATAGCGCTATAGTAAGTTACCGCAAATGAATAAAGCAAATGAATACCAATAAATACCAATGAGGACCAGATGAATAAAGCAAACGAATGCAAACCCAATGAATGTCGAATGAATACCAATGAGAACCATATGAATAAAGCAAATGAATACAAGATGAATACCGAATGAGTACCAGATGAATAAAGTAGATAAATACAAGATGAATATCGAATGAGCACCAAGTGAACACTACATGAATGCCGAACGAATTGAAGAAAATGAATACCAAATGAATTAAAGCATATGAAAAACCACGAATACATTTCAGAAGGGACGCAAAAGTGTAGAGTGGAATGAAGGGGGGCCGGTGAAGGAAAGGAATGGAATTGATACGCAGGGCTATATTAGAAAGAAAACAGGGTTATATCGGAAACAAAACACTGGAAAGAAAGAATAAAACAAAGATTTGGAACAAGTGGAATGAGGAATTTTAAACAACTGGAATGGGGAACTACACACTACAGGAATGAGGAAGTCCACACAACTGGAATGGAGGCTTCAGCATCAAAACATGTCACACCCCGGGGTTTCCAGAACAAAGAAGCAAACTACGAGTGTCCCCGCATTTCACACGCCACGGCCATTTCTTTTTAAATGCTTTTGCAATCCAGTGCGTATGAGAATTCTCTTGATTTTGGGTCTTTTTACATTGTGAACCTTCGTAGTTGAGATGGGCGCGGCAGGATCTTCACAGTGTGAATGCCTGACCAAGCTACTTGATCAACACGTAATGAGCTTGTAGATGCAAAAAAAACGATCCCAAGCCCCCTTTGGTGCCTGCGCTCTCGTCTTTCAGGCTTCTCTCGTCTATTTTCCGAAAGTCTTTTCCGGTGCTTTTCGTGTCTTGTTGTGCTCGTTGGACATGACGTCATAGCAAAGGATCACACGGATCGGAACAACACGAATCGGTGCATCGCACGAGTCAGCGTCACAGGGGATCTAGGCACTCTGCGAGGGACTGATCAAAGTACGAGCGCCATTAATGGCTGCAAATCAACAACAAAAGGTATTAGACAAAAAAATAAACAACTACTGCACATGAAACTGAAACAAGCCTCTGCAACGGCCCAGCGCTGCCTTGGGCGTCTACATGCCTGAGGGGGCACCATCTACTTTTTGCGGCCAAAGAGGCCGCGCTTCTTCTTTTTCGGGACGGACGTGGGTTTCGGGGCGGAATACGTCAGCTGGCCCAAGCCCGAATTGAAATTGTAGGTCGGACGGGACGCGTTTGGGTTCATGCCCATGGTGCTGGGGGCACGCAGCAAGTTCTGGTACAGAAAGTCGTCGTGGAACCCCCAGCCGAGGCGATGCAGCTCGAGCTGGTCGCGGTAGGCAATGTCGCCGGTGATGGCGTACTCGAACGCGCGGATGGTGTCGAGGGGCCTCTCGTTGCGGGCGCGGGTGGGGTTGCTAATGTCGCTGTTTGTGATTTTGGTGCCGAAAATGTCCGTGAGGTTGTGGGAATTGGCCAGGAGGTAGGACTGTTTGCGCTGCGGGCCGGCGGCCTGCTCAAAGGGCTGTAGCTCGCTGACGGCGGTGAGGACGGAGTTTTCGACGTCGCCCTTGTTCATCTTGTCGGCCTTTTCGAGTTTTGGTTTCTGGGCTAGGGACTGCTGGCGGTTGAGTTTGCCGGATGTGTTGCGGTGGAAGACCCCCATGGCTTTTTATATCACGCACGAAAAAAGAGCAGAGGCTGGGTCGAGGCGCGGTCGTGCGGGGCCCAAAATAAAACGGTGGTGCGGTGGGAGGGAGGAGGAGCAGGGCACGGTACGGGTGGTACGATGCACGGAGGGAGGCTTAGCTTTCCAGCAGACTTGGCACAGGGCAAGCGGACGAGGCTAAAATAAGAAGCACCGGAAAGGAGGGATGGAGCGGCCAGGGGGAATTCCCCTGCGCGGCGACGCATGTGGTTTTATACCATTCAGCGCAGTTACAGTTACCCTTTCGGCATGCTCGTCTATCGCAGACGGGGAGGGGCTGGAGGCGATGGTGGTCTGCGGAATGCGGGAAAATGCTGTGACATTTTTTCCGGACTGCTCTAATTTCGCGCGTGCATTTGTATGAAGCCCGCCCCGTCCTGAGCCGCCTCATCATTAAACTTGCATACGCTGTTCCGCCTATTGTTCGTCTCCACCTCACGTCTCCATCTCCATTTCACATCCGCCTCGGCTTGTCTCTTCCTGTTTCATCGTGTTCTTTTTGTCCCGTTCCGCGAGGGATCAGCATGCTGCGGCTGAAACGCTGCTTATAAATACATCACGTGTCCGATCTGCCCCTTCTTTTTAGAGTTTAGAATTTGTGATCCCTCACTGTTTTAGTAGTACTGCTGCACGGGTGTTTTTTAAAACTGCTGCACAGGTGTTACTTATTTTGCAGCACGGGTGTTACTTACCACTGCTGCACGGATGTTACTCATGTTGCAGCACGGGTGTTACTTACCACTGGTGTTTACTCAACACCAAGTTTTTGCAGCCATTCGCTATGCCTTTACAAGTCCCCACCACCCATGGCCACCGAGATCCTCAGCATCGATCTGCTTCAGAACCACGGCATCAGCTCCGGCGACATCAACAAGCTCAGGACCTCCGGCGTCTCTTCCGTCGCTGTACGTTCTTCTTCACCCAATTTTCAACAATTTCCTCCTTTTCCATCAACTAACTATCAGAGCGTCATCTCGACCACCCGTCGCAACTTGATCAAGATCAAGGGTCTCAGTGAAATCAAAGTCGACAAGATCAAGGAGGCCGCCTCGAAAATCCAGTACACCGGCTTCATCCAGGGCTCCGTCTTGGCGGAGCACCGCGCCCGCGTCTTCGCCCTCTCCACCGGCTCCGCCCAGCTCGACACCGTCTTGGGCGGCGGCGTCCACTCCATGGCCATCACTGAGGTCTTTGGCGAGTTCCGCTGCGGCAAGACCCAGTTGTGCCACACCTTGTGCGTCTCCGCGCAGTTGCCCCGCGACCAGGGCGGCGCCGCGGGCAAGGTCGCCTACATCGACACCGAGGGCACCTTCCGCCCGGAACGCGTCCGCCAGATCGCCGCCCGCTTCGGCGTCGACCCCGACGCGTGCTTGGAAAACATCACCTACGCCCGCGCCCTCAACTCCGAGCACCAGATGGAGTTGACCGACCTCTTGGGCGCCCAGCTCGCCGACGGCGAGTTCCGCCTCCTCATCGTCGACTCCATCTTGGCCTGCT